>CAUYSK010053879.1:0-14403 GCA_963575035.1 Avahi laniger | reverse complement strand
TAAAGGATTTTTATCTTCATCAGAAAGGAATGCATGAGAATCTTTCTACCCAAAAGAGCAAAAGTCGCTCTATGAAAAAAACACCTGCACTCGAATGTTCATAGCAGCACAATTCGCAATTGAAAAGATGTGGAAACAACCCAAGTCTCCATCAATACATGAGTGGATTAATAAACTGTGGTATATGTATACCATGGAGTACTATTCAGCTTTAAGAAACAATGGTGACATAGCACCTCTTATATACTCCTGGAAAGGGCTAGAACACATTCTACTAAACGAAGTATCCCAAGAATGGAAAAACAAGCACCACATGTACTCACCATCAAATTGGTATTAACTGATCAACACATAAGTGCACATATAAGAATAACATCTATTGGATGATGGGTAGGGAGGAGGTGGGAGGGAGGAGGAGGGAGGAGGGGACGGGTATATGCATACACAAAGAGTGCAATGCGCACCACCCGAACGATGGACATATTTGAAACTCGAACTTGGGCGGGGAGAGGGGGCAAGGACAACATACGTAACCTAAACATCTGTACCCCCATAATATGCTGAAATAAAAAAAAATGTGTTTAATCTCCTTAGAGGCTAAAGAGTTGCGTATTTTTAAATAACACATTGGTATAACTTCCTCCCTTAAAGGGAAAGACTATGATTTCCTTTCCATGTTTTGACTTGTAAAACTGTAGGTTATTCATACTTTATATTGATGCATTATACACTATTATATATAGATTCCACAATATATTTATCCATTCTTTAGTTGATGGACATTTGGATGATTTTTGATTACTACTATAACACAGACTGCTATGAACATTCTTATTGATGACTTCTGTTGCACACCAAAGTTTCTCTAAGTTATTTACTCAGTAGTGGATTCGCTTTGCCATAATATATGATCTGCCTCAATTTTGCTAGATAACATCATATTGGCCTACAGAGTGATTGTACCAATTCACATCTCCACTAGAAGTGTTTGGGGGCTCGTGTTGACCTACTATGTCACCGACCCTTTGTATGTGAACATAATTGTTTTTAATAATTTGATTCAAGTAAAATAATATCTTGCTAGAGTTTTTATTTATATTTCCCTGAATACTAAAAAGTGAGTGTCTTTTCTTATGCTTAAATGTCACACACTTCTATTAAATTCTTGTTCTTGTATTAACAAAATTTTCTACTCTGTTTTTTACACATTGAATATTAGTGATTTATATATTATTGTCATTAATACTTTGTAATTTTAAAATATTAAATTAACAAATATTCCAAATGTATAATGTGATGATTTGATATGTAACATACACTGTGTCATTGTTACCATAACCAATTAACTAACATATCCATCCATCTCTACCCATGCTATGCTTTAGATTCCTAGAACTAGGGGTTGGAGGAAATGTGAAAATGTTGATTAAAGAACAGTAATACTTTAAAAATATATGCTATAAATTTGTTTTCTCATCTTGGGACATTTTATACTCTTTTTGGTAAATACAAAGACTAGACATTCTTAATTTAATATAGTTGATTTCATCAATCTTTTTCATCATTGATTGAACATAACTTGTTTTCTTTGAAAATTATTCTCTACCCTATGGTCAAATTGTACTCTTATATTGCATTTGGTTTTGCTAAATTTTCCAATTTTATCTTGAATTTATGTCTTACCAATTTCTATTGTTATTATTTCCTTCTTATATTATTTACATTTATTCTGTTCCTCTTTTAAACTCTTTAATTTGAGTGTTTAGCCTATTCCCATGAATTTCTCTCAAAATAAAAGTATTTGAAAGTCTGAATTTCTTTCTAAACACCATTTGAGTTTTGAGTTGCGTCCTCCACATTTTAATATTTAATAACTCTCCCTCATGCCCTGTATTCAATTTATCAGAACATTTTGTTGGATCTATCCCCAGATATGTCCATATTCTAACAACTGTCTCTACTAACAGTCATAACACTCTAGTCCAGAATCTCATCATCTTTTTTATGGATGACTGTTATAATCCACCAAATTGTCTCTTTTTTAAAAAAGCAAATAATAAATTGGGAAAATATTTGCAATATATTTGATAGATATGAGTTGTTTCCTTTTTTTAATAAAAGGAAATCTCTTGCTAATCTTGGCCAAATAAGGATTTCAAACTATCCTGTGACGCATCAAAGGGAAATAATCTGAGCACCTTGAAGTTGAAAAGAAGTTGCTATTCCTCTATTGTTAAAAATGCTTCCTGCTTTAGAAACTTGGTGATGGAGGTCTTGACTTTTTAGAATTTTGAGTGCTGCTAGAGTTATGTTTTGTTAAACTTATCTCAGCCTATTTCCCTTTTTAGATTAACTAGCACTCTTTCCTCATTGCACCTTCTTAAGTCCATAATCTCTTAAAGCTGCAGAGATTCATATTGCAACTTTTTAACACTCATGGGAAAGGAGAAGAATCCATTCTTAAACTTTCCTCCATCATGACTTGGAACTTTTACTGCTAAAACATTAGAGGCAAGGACATGACAACAGAAAAAGAAAAGAGAGATTGGTTGTTGGCAGCCTTCAGGACACAGACAAGTACTTGATAAACAGTTTCTCAAGCAATAAATACGTTCCATACAGACCACCCACAAAACAGAGATTGCCCGCTCCTTTTAGCAGTGACAAGACACTGGGGCATTATGGGCTGTTAAACAAGCAACAAAGTCATATTCCCAGGTTCCCAGTTTGACAAAAGGAAAACAGTGGAATGCAGTAAAAGCTAATTAAACTTCACTTAATTAGAATACAGGCAAACTGATGTTTATATAGATTTAGTTCTGGAAATTAATAATGTAAATAGGATTGTAAGGAGAGTATTTAAAACTTCTTTAGAGAATAAATTGTTTTCAAACAACCAAGTATAATAAACACAATTTATTTGCAAATAATTGATGTGTTAAATTGAACCTTTGCTCATCTAGTAATTATAGCATCACCCTATGGGCAGCTAGCAAGAACATTTATTTATCTTGTGTTTAATTGATAAACATTAAATAAAACTGAAAAAAAATAAAAACTGAATTTGTAAAGATTTCATGATTCTGGTTTACTAGTTCAGACTGGCTTTCTGCCCAAATAAATGATTTATTTTATTTAATAAATATTTCTTTAACATCTGGTGTGCATAAGCTACTCTCACAGATTATATAATTTTTCATTGTAGCATAATTTGATTATATGTACAAAAATAATGGAGAAAAATTTGTATGTGTGAAATTGTAGCGAGATAATGTGTACAGAAATGGAAAACAGATTTCTGATTATTTACTCTGAGCCTAACAGGCTCCCTTCACTCTGGTGTACATTCCAAATCTCTGCTTTGTTTCCTAGTATTATAGAATTATAGTCATGAATTATCATCTTCATCATGGTGGAATTTTTTCTTGGAGACTAGTCATGACAAAAAAAATCCTGAAGAGATTAGATTTGTATAGGATTCATAATTTTCATTTCTGATTCCTAAGAGATTTATTTTAAATACTAGTCTATAACCATCTGTGGTTAAGTTTTCCTAAAAATTTCATTTTGTTTTATTGGTTTGTTGAAGGCTTATTGGTAATATTACAATCTTAAATATTTAGTTATTTTTATTATAAATAATATGTTATATGGAAAATATAAACTCACCTATATTTTCCATTAAACAATTACACCAGATAGAAGCGTCCATCAGATTCTAGTTTTAATTATTGCTAAGGAAACCAGACAAAAGATTTTTATTCTTCAAAATATACTTAAACTTCAAGGAAAATATAATGCATCTACTACTTGAGATTGGGAGAGAAAGAATGTTGTTTAAAGGCACTTCATAGTGATTGGAAAAATGCAGACCTCAGTCATAGATTTGTGGGTTGACCTACATAAATGCAAGGTTTCCTCTATTTATTTCATTTATATCTACAATTAGTGTTTTTGTGTCTGAAAGAGGATTTCATTTTTTTCACATCAATTCATATACATTGAATCACACGAGCTGAAAAAAGGGATTGCATAAGGAAGAAAATATTATCCACATCTCTGACATAGCTGTTGGAAGCTTAGTTGTCAAGTGGGGATTTGATAATTAATGAAATTGAAGAGCTAAGCTATGCAAAAAACTAGTCAATTAGATAAACTAATAATGGTTTTTTAATAATAGTTAACTTTTAGAGAGAACTTACTATGTTTATATCTCTTTTTAAAAAGTATATTGGTACTTTAACATTTGCTACAAACTAATGTTTTAAGAATATTATTATTCTAAATTTACAGATGAGAGGACCAAGGCATACCTATGTTAAGCAATTTGCCCATGCTGGTACTTTGGGTAAGAGTGAAGTCAAGCATTGGAGCCAGACAACAGTGCTCTCAAGTCCAGTGTTAGTCCTAATGTATGCTTCTGCATATGGCAGAGGAGAAAAAAGCTAAAGCAGCATGTATTTTTAGTGTACAAAAGATAATGGAGACAATAATTAAGAATAAGAGAAGGATTAATGGAAAAGGCAGGACTCGACTAGGATGAGGCAAACTAGGCACCCAGGGTACAAAATTTAGGGAGGCGCTCACTGCGGGGTTTGTGCAAACTCCAGTGCTGGGCTCCTGTACTCTGGGAGAGTGTGCTCTATAACTTTTAAATAACTTTATTCATAGTGTTAAAATGAGAAGAAAATTCCTTTTACTTTAATTTTGTGTCAGCCACCAATTTTGTGTCAGTTTACCAATGGAACACCTAGTAACCACGTTACATGCTTTTTATGAGTGCAAGGTCATTATATTTCCAAATAAACCTTGAGGTATATGGATTTACAGCATATTCCAAGACTTGAGAATGACCATTAGTGGGTTGTATGCTAAGAAGAGCCTTGGGAAGAGAGGTTGTTTTTTTCCCTCACAATAATGAAGGAAAAGAAATAAGAATGAGCTAAGGCTAGGCAGAAGCAATGACAGCTGCAGAGACAAAGCTCAGTCAAGGCAATGGGTAGGATCCTGGAGACTGAAGAAGATGGTCAGTGTTTATCCTCAAGTGCATTATATACGGTTCATTGCATTTTCCACAGAAAGAAGTGATCAATTGATAGTGGGAAGTGAGTAGTATAGGTCAGATGCGAAGGAATCTCTTTAAAGGGAGGTGGAGGTAATACTTCAGGGGCTATGCGTATCTTTCCCTCAGCCTTTAAAAACAAAGTAATTAATAAATGTAAAGTTATAACACAGAAGAAAAACACCTTTAAAGCCAAAAATAAGCTAACGTGAGTGAGTTACAAAATACTTGGGGAAAAGCACATTTAAATTATAAAGACTTGTGGAAGATTCGACCCATACATTCTTATTTCTTGGCATTATAAATGTAGTGGCTCATTTAAACATGGAACAGTTCCAAATGGTCCCATAAGACATCTAACTAGAAACTGTTGTGTCAAGTAACTTAGCAGGTGTGTCTCTGCCTGGTGCCATGGTGTTGAAATATCACTTCTTATGGCATATTTATGTAGCGTATGCTATTGGGTGAGAATGCTATTATATCAGAAAAATAAAAAACAAAACTAAAGAGTCTAAAGAGCAATATAATCTGAAAGACATTATGGCAAAAGTTCTTAGCCAATAGTTATTATGAGAGAACAATGTGCATATCTAGAATCTAGACATTTGTCCTTTATGTCCACTGCCGTTCCCATGGTCTGAGCCACCACTAGCTTTTGCTGCAACCACTTCTAAACTGGTCTTCTTGCTTTCCTACAGTGTATCTTGTTATAGCTAAGATTTGTGATAGTGATTTTATACCTAAACAAACAGGTTAGTTGGCTATAGGCTAATCATGGCAATTAAGACCATGATAGTTATTACTCCTATCACAAGAATAAAGAAAACATTAATTGTTCATAGAAACATGTAAGACATAGCTCTTAGTGAAAATGTGAATAAAATCATAATTAGAAAAAACATCACATCAATGATCATGGATTTTATAAAACATTATTATTATAGGAACATTATATACATATATTGGTAAGAGGTCTGTGTATGATGTTAAAGATCTCTGAAGAAAAACTTTGGCCTTTTTTGGTTGATATTAACTGTTCATATTTGGTTGATATACTAAAATTTGACATTAAAATGTATTGAAAAAATGTATTGGGATAATTAAGGAGGGTGCTATTAAAATCCATTTGGCAGATTAAGAATTATATAATTTAAAACAATAAAAACTTAAATAGAAAAGTTTATAAATATTTAAAATATTTGTAAATATAAATATAGCCATCTAACCTAGTATAAACATCACAGATAAAACATGAAAACCTCAAACAGCATGTGTATATATGTGTGTGTGTGTGTGTGTTTGTGTTTTAAAATTGCATTTGCCAATATTAACAGGGACATAAAATGAAAGTGGCTTAAACAGGTAGAGGTTTTTTTTTCTTTCACAAAATATAAAAATCCCAGAGCCAGTGCAAGAGTGCCTGGTGGAGGGTTCCAAGCAACCATCCTTGTGCCTGATTCCTTCTACCTTTCAGTTCTTTCATCTTAAGAATGTGGATTCCTTTCACAAGATGGTTTTATAATCATAGCATTGCTACCGAAGCTCTACCATAGTCTTTAGGTTTCAAAGAAGGAAACAAGAGTCCCTCAGAAGGCCCCAATATGTAGACTTACCAACTCAATAAATGTGCTTTGTAAAGCTTTCCTGGAATACTCATCACTTGATGCGTTTTACTTATATCTTCCTGGCTACTACTCATTTTTATGAATTTCTGGAAAACCTTGGCTTTTAACTAGGCACAGCAATGCATAGACCCCAGCAATGTAAGAGTTTGTAAGTAAAGGAGGTGGACTATTAGGAAAACAAGCATCAACCTGTTTTACATTCTTACTGAGACCTAGCAACATTAAGAGAAGAAGAGTGTTATAAGGAGGAATGCCACACTTTCAGTAACTAAATATTTTATGACAGAAGAATTTTTCATATTCAAGAAACAATTAAAAACATTACAAACCCTTAATTTCCACCAGAAAAAATCATTTTTTTCTACCTCTTCCAATTCTTTGGAATTAAAAAAAAAATGCTATTGTTTTCTTTTTCTAATAGTATTGACAGGTTTTGTCTATTTCAAATATTTTAATGATTTCTTTTAATATTTAACAAGTTTCAAAGCATTAAAATTTATGATTGTTTCAACCTTCTTACAAAAGATATTAGAAATGAGGATATTTGTAATCATTTTATGATATTTTTCTAATATTTTTCCTCTATATTTATATTTACCATCTAATTGCCCATTATCATTGCTGCTTTAGACTAAAATCAACATTGGTTTATATTTGACTTCTAGTTTACCATTTTCTTCTTTAGTTTTTTTTTCTTTCTATCTTACTACATGTAAGATCTTTGTGTTCTTTTACAATTTCACTGTGCTATGTTTCTGTGAATAGTAGGTATTTTCTAATTTACAACTTTTTGGGGGGTTGTGTTTTTTCAAATGCAAGGTTTCATGTTTTCAATCAATTTCATAGTATTCTCAGCCATTTTTTAAAAGAATATTCTCTGTCCCCTTTCTATTTTCTCCATCTATAAACCAAACGCAGATATAGTACAGCTTCACAGTTTATTCTTTGTGTTTCTTAATTTCTTACCACTTCAACTAAATCTTATTTTCCAATGTTAGCATCTGCAAATGTCTTGGACTTTTTGAAAATTTGTGTAAGCTTTTAAAGAATACGTTTATTATCTTTTCCAGAATCTGAATATAAATGGCTATTTTTGTTTCCTTTTGTTTTATACTTGTAACACAGATAGAAATTAGAATAATATTTTCTATGTAGTAGGCACTCACAAAATATTCTTGGTATTTAACTGTATTAAAAAATAGGGCTCATTTTATAAATCAGCATAGATAATTTCCAAATTTTTATTATAGCCCAATTACAAATTTCTAAAGAAAAATCAATGTTTCTTCTATTCCCCAGTTTACCACCTCCTTGATATAGCCACTATTAAAGTGTTAAGGTGCATCTTTTCATAATATTTTAAACAGAAGTATATATAATATTTATATACTGTATTTATATATTTATCCATGTTTGTTTATATATATATCATATTCATATATCATATTTGCTTTTTCAATAATTTCAAAATCAATTGTCTGAGTATTTTATTCTATCATATGAATGTAACAAATAATTTCCCTGCAATCAATATACACATTATGTCTTTTTGTATTATTTTATGTTTACTGTTATAAACACAGCTTTAGTAAATAACCTTAAACTGAATGATGTTATAATGTATTGTTAAACTAATTTCTCAACAGTGTATTGATTCTTATTTTAATAGGTACTGTTAGATTATTATGTTTTGAAAAGACATTTATGTTCAACTAAAAGTGTAAGAGGTTTTGTTCACCCATCTTAATTTCATTTCCATCACTACTACCTTTGTGACTTGAGGCAAATATCTTAACCTCCCTGGGTTTTTGTCTCCTTATCTCTAAATTTAGAACAATAACTGAACCCACCACATAACACTCCTGCAATATTAAATGACGTGATATGTTGAAAGTGCATAGGAACTCCTTGGTACATTAAAAAACATTGAGTAATATTTCTTCAGATCTAAAGTGGATATCTTAAATCTTTGGCCATTCCCATGTTTACTCTATTATATATTCACTATTACAGTATTTTTAAACACTTGAGTATTCACATATAAATAACTATGATTATTATTTTAAACCCAGAGATATTATTTATATTTCTTACATTGTGTATAATTTATAATAAAAATTTAAAATTTAATTACTTTTAGTACTATATTTTTATACAAAATTATTATTCTTCTGATTAGTTTGGGATTGTTTTTGTTATCTCGCAATGGGTGAATAATATAATTTTCTCTGGCATTTAAAAAAGGCATGTTTGATTCATGGGAAAATGTTCATTTTATTCATATATCTTCCAGATTGTCCAACTACATGTTCTAGGACTGAAAATGTCATGCTCACTCAAGCACTCCTTTTTTTCTGAATAGGATCTATTAAACTATTGTGGAGTAAATGAAGCAGCTGAGGTATAATGGAATGTTTACTTACTGCTGTCTCATAACAAAAATATGCAATATTGCCTCTCTGGCAAGATTCCCTACAGGGTGCTCAAATCTCTGGAAACTAGCTTTTTTATTTTAATGTTTTGTCACTACATTACATTCATGCACCACTTCTGTGTATCTGTTAAAATGAATGTGATTATCTCACAGTGAAATTGACTTATCCTCAGGTGATTATGGAAAAGGCATATCCCATGTAGGTAGAGAATAAAAGAATCTCAGCAGAAAGTCATCTTAGAGAGTACTATGTCAATAAAAGCAATGAGAAAACAGACCAAGGGTAGTTAAGGTGTTTGCATGAGCAGGCACAGCTAGTTAAATACAGATTTGTGATGTGAATCCGGATCTCCCCAACTTACGATCTGGTCTACTGCATTGTCAGTTTTTTCTCCTTAAAATAAAATACCTAGATATCACTTAATGATACACATATGAAAGCACCGCCTTAAGAATTTGAATAATTCCCTTATATGGGTAAAATAATATCACCACACCCTCTAAAAAACAATGTGAACTGAAGAATATTTGACTGTTTGATTTGATTTGACACATTTGAATTTTGAAAGAATGACAGAATTAAATAGTATAATGATAGACCTTCAGTGCTGTGATTTATAAAACAAGCATATTATCAGAAAAATTTAGTTATTTCTCAAATTCCTCCATGATTAATTTTAATTTTGTATGTTAAATATTGCTTAAGTAATATAACTCTTTGTGGAAATAGTTCATAGGAAGGACTTATAAAATTACATTTAAGATGAATGTTATCAATATGTGGAAAGACTTTTAAATAGTACCATTTTCAAAATTTTACTGGTGAAGGACTGGCTAGGAGGCAGGCAGAAAATAAAGAACAGGGATGGTGGGGGGTAGAGAGAGAGAGGAGAGAATAATAGAGAAGAAAAATATAACATTTTAGTGATCTGATTAATTTTTTTCCTTAAAGGTATATTTCTAATGTAGATAAAGACTTCTACTTGTTTCACAATATAAAATTGTCAATAATCACTATAGAAACTTTTAAGTTAGCATGTGTCACATCACCTATGTGTATTTTGTTAAAAAATTTAAGAATTAAGTTAGGATATATAAATGTTTATATTATTATTGTTGCTCAAAAAATTTTCTAACATTGAAAAGGTATCTCCTTATTTTTATAAGGATTAATAAAATTAAGCTCTATATAATTAGAATCACACTTATATTTATATTTAGGTGAGCTGGTGAGTGAGCTGTACTTGAAATTTAGTTCAAGAACAGAATAAATATAATTAATCTCAAGGACATGTGTAACTTTCACTAGACCTTTAATATTGGAAAGAACGTGACAAAATTAAAGAGTTTAGATTAGAAAAGTCTAACTTTTTAAACAAAGAAAATATTTTATCAAAATAAATCCTATGTATAACAGTGCTATAGAAAAGACAATTCAAAGATATTTCAATAAAAGAAAACTACAGACCAATACCTCTCATGAACATAGATATAAAAATCCTGAAAAACAATTAAAAAATCACATCCAACAATGTATGAAAGCAATTATACACTATGATCAAGTGAGAATTATCCCACATATGCAAGGCTGGTTCAGCATTTGAAAGTTAATTAATGTAATCCAGCATATCAACAAGCTAAAAAAGAAAAATCACATGATCATATTAATAGATGCAGAAAAAGCATTTGGCAAAATCCCACACTGATTCATGATAAAATCCCCCAGTAAACTAGGAACAGAGGAGAATTTCCTCAACTTGAAAAGTATATCTATAAAATACGTACAACTAACATCATATGCTAAATGATGAGAAACTCAAGAGTTTTCCCAGTAAGATCAGGAATAAGGCAAGAATGTCCCCTCTAGTTACTACTTTTCAACATTGTACTGGAAGTCTTAGCTAATGCTATAAGACAATAAAAGATATATAGTTTTGAAAAGAAGAAATATGACTCTTTGCTTCCATGTGATATGATTGTCTTTGTATAAAATCTTAACAGAAAAATTGGAATTAATAATGATTATAGCAAAGTTAAGGATACAAAATATGCAAAAGTCAATCACTTTCCTATATATCAACAATGAACAATGAAATTTGAAATTAAAAACACAATACCACTTACATTAGCAGCCCAAAAGATAAGATATATATATATATATATAAATCTAACAGAATACATATGAAATCCATATGTGGAAAAATACATAACTCTGAGGAAAGAATCAAGAACTAAATAAATGGAAAGATGGTTCATGGTCATAGATAAAAAGATTCAATATTGTCAAGATGTCAATTCTTTCCAACTTGACCTATAGAATCAATGCAATCTCGATGAAAATCTCAGCAAGTTATTTTGTGTATATAAACAAACTGATTCTAAAGTTTATGTGAAGTGAAAGACCCAGAAGAGCAAACATGATTTTGAAGGAGAAAAACAATGTTGGAGAACTAATACCACTACCCAACTTCAATACTTACTAAATACAACAGTAATTAAGACAGTGAAATATTAGTAAAATAATAGACAAATATATCAACATAACACAGTGGAGAGACCAGAAATAGGCCCACATAAATATAGTGAAATGATCTTCAACAAAGAAGCAATAAAATAGAGAAAGATATCTTTTTCAACAAATGGTTTTGGAACAACTGGACATCAATATGCAAAGTACACATCTAGACACAGACCTTACACCCTTCACAAAAATTGACTCAAAATTAATCACAGCCTTAAATGTAAACACATGAAGCTATGAAACTCCTAGAAGATTTTCACTAGGTGAAAATCTAGATGACCATGGGGTTTGGCCATGAATTTTTGATACAACATCAAAGGCACAATGCATGGAAGTAAGAATTGATACAATGGACTTCATTAAAATTAAAAATATGTGCTCTGTGAAAGACACAGTCAAGAGAATGAAAAGACAAGCCAAAAATTGGGAAAAAATATTTGCAAAAGACACATCTGACAAAGGAATCTTATCCAAAATATACACGGGAATCTTAAAACTCAACAAAGAAGCCAACCACCCAATTTAGAAATGGACTCTAAGATACACCTCACCAAAGAAGAAACACCTCAGTGAGAGACAACTCCCAAGATGGGGCTTATAAGACTCCTCACCGAAGAAGATATACACATAGCAAACACCATATTAAAAGATGTTCCACATTATATATCATCAGGGAAATGCAAATTAAAAATAAGATACCACTGCGAACCTGTTAGAATAGCCAACAGAATGTCCAGAATGCTGACAACAATAAATGCTTACAAGGATGTAGAGCAAAACGAACTCATTCATTGCTGGTGGGAATGCAGAATGGTGCGACCATTTTAGAAGACAATTTGGCAGTTTCATACAAAACTGAATATATTTTTAGCATACAATCCAGTAATTTCACTCTTTGGTATTTACTAAAGGGAAACTTATGTACGCATCAAACCCTGCAAACAGATGTCATAGTACCTTTATTCATAATTGTCAAAACTTGGAAGCAACCAAGATGTCCTTCAGTAGGTGAATGAACAAATAAACTGCGGTACATCCAGACAATAGAATATTACTTAGCACTAAAAAGAAATAAACTATCAAACCATTAGAAGACATAGAGGGAATTTAAATGCACATTTCTAAGTAAAAGAAGCCAATCTGAAAAAGCTTCATACTATATGATTCCAACTATACCACATTCTGGAAAAGGCAAAACTGTGGAGACAGTAAAAAGACAAGTAGTTGACAGGGATTGTGGTGGGGGTGGGGAGGGAATGAATAGGTGAAGCACAGATGATTTTTAGGGCAGTGAAAATATTCTGTAAAATATTATAATGGCCGATATACATAATTATTCATTTGTCCACATCCTTAGAATGTACAACACTGAATGAACCCTAAAGTAAACTAAGAATTTTGAGTGATAATGACCTGTTAATGTAGGTTCAACAATTTTAACAAATATACCACTTTGGCTGTGGATATTGATAATGGGAAAAGCTATATATTTATAGGGGCAGAGAGTACCTGGAAAATTTCTCTATCTTCTGCTCAATTTTTCTGTGAACCTAAAACTGCTCTAAAAAAAGTCTACTTAAAAACAGGCAGTTGGAGAAGAGATTATTAGGGAGTTATGTAATTCTAGAAATACATCACTTCTTAATTTTTCTCGCTTTTGCAGAGAGGATTGGTATTTACTCCAGTGATGGAGGTTTACTAGATCTCATGTTCCTAGTGGTAGAAGTTACTTGTAATTAATCACATCGCATAGGTCTTTTTCTATATCTCTAAATCTGTCTCTGCTTTAAATTATCAGGCTAACTGAAATTGAGAGACTAAGTTCTAGTACTGAAAAGTTTTAAAACTCTCCTTTTCCAAAATCTCCCATTCAAAGATATTAGTTTTATGCAACTTCCTTAACTTCTTTCTATTTTAGTTATTTCATTTACCAAATGAGGATAATGAAATTTTCCTCATTAATCCTCTCAGGTTTACTTAAGACTGAATCAAAGTACATACTTGGTAATCTGTTGTTTTCTTTATTTTTTTCTCTTACTCAACAATACCTCATGGATAAAAAAAGAAATATTCAGTGGTATCATTTGGTTAAGAGCTCAGGCATTAGGTCTTCTCTGAATCTCTGTTTCCTTATTTGTGAAATTATTATATACTGTTTCAGCATTAGTATCATTCTTGATGTACTCTCAATTTAAGGATATTTATAATTTTCATGTCACTGTATAGAGATTAATTGCCAAGTATTTAATATAGTGTGCTAGTATATTAGTATCACTAAACACATCTCAATAACTTGATGAAACTCTATGTTTCCTTTGATATAAAACAAGTTACTTCATTATTCCTGTTTCTGACATTTCTTTCTATTAAGCCTACTTTTTCTTCACACTGATTTATGAAGATAAGTTATTAAAAGTTACGGAAAAAGGGCTCTGAATGCCACTGAGTTCCTCTTGTTAGAAATACTTTGTCTTATTTCATTTAAGGATGTTTGAATGGATTAACTAAGTATCATCTCCAAAAAGAGGACATCAAACAGATTATATTACATAAATGTTTCTGAGTTAAAAGGAATGATTGTTTTTCTTGTAGTCTTTACTAAGGCCATAAAAACAATAAATCCATTTGAAAGCTTCTTGGATTTCTTGAATATAAGTACTTCATTTGTTCCTTCTACAGTGCCTTTCTCATCATGTTGAAATGTAAAGAGTCTATGGTAAAGAACTACATGTGAGAGATTGTTAAACTACCATCTCCCTCC
>CAUYSK010053876.1:0-25957 GCA_963575035.1 Avahi laniger | reverse complement strand
AAATTCAGAGGGAAATCAAGAACTTCTTTGAACTAAATGATAACGGAGAAACAAGCTATCAAAACCTATGGGACACAGCAAAAGCATTCCTGAGAGGAAAACTAATAGCAATAAATGCCCATATCCAAAAAACAGAAAGATTTTTTGCTCTTTTTTATTTTAATTATTAATATTATGGGTACATAAGAGTTGTATATGAGTTGTATATATTTATAGGGTACATGTGATGTTTTGATACAAACATACAATGTGTAATAATCAAATCAGGGTAATGGGATATGCACCACCTCAAGCATTTATCAATTGTTTGTGTTAGGAAAGTTCCAATTCCACTCTTTCAGTTATTTTAAAGTATACCATAACTTGTTGACTATCATCACTTTGTTGTGCTATAAAATATTGTTCATTCTATCTAACTATCTGACTATATTTTGGGGCACATTATCCATCCCCACTTTATCCTCCCCTGCCCAACTATACTTCTCAGCCTCTGGTAATCATCATTCTACTCTCTGTCTCCATGAGATCAATTATTTTAATATTTAGCTCCCACATATGAGTGAGAAAATGTGAGATTTATCTTTTTGTGCTTGGCTTATTTCACTTAACATAATGTTCTCCAGTTCCATCCATGTTGTTGCAAATGACAGACTTTCATTTTTTTTTATGGCTGAAAAATATTTCATTGTATATATGTACCACATTTTCTTTATCCATTTATCTGCTGATAGACACTTAGGTTGATTCCAAATCTTGCCTATTGTGAAGAGTGCTGCAATAAACATGGGAGTGCATACTGATTTTCTTTCTTTTAAATATATACTCAGCAGTGGGATTGCTGGGTCAAATGGTATAAGCAGCATTATTTTAAAAGGTTGCATCATCTAGTAACCTAATAATCCCTATTTATACTTCATTGTGAATTAGTTTAACAGTTAATTCCTCCAATTCGTTTATTCATTCAACTAACGGTTGAGATCTAAGTGCCTGAGCACTGTGCTAGGCACCAGAATTTGTATTTTGTAGAGGAGATGGCCTTAAATTAGAAGATTCCATCTTTAACAGTAGAATATCAGGCACTAAGACAGGCTAACTAAGAGGATATTTTGAGGGTAAGGTAGAGTACAATCATGTTCAAATTATACCATGGAACTGGCCACCTATTCCATCCACAGATAAGGCTGGTTTGGACCATATAATCCAATCTCTGTTCATAGTAAATTTTACCCCTAACACTCCAGCTCTCTCACTTCTCCTCTCCTCCAGTAGGTCAGAAAATGCTGTTTTTGAGCATAGGTAAATGTAAAGAATTAATGCAGAGCCTTGCATCTGTTCAAGCATATTCCCTTGGAGAAAAGAATAATGCTGGATGAAAGACTGCAGCCTGAGCATTTGCAGAACAAGCAAATGAGGCAAGAGAAAGCAGGGAAGCTCTCCAGATAGGGTGAGGGGTGTTTACCCCACAGAAGGGAGCTAGGGTTAAGGCCAGACAGCAATGGCATCATGGCTTTGTTCCAAATAGCTCCTTTAAACAATTCAGGCCTTGGCTACTGGCTATTTTGAGACCTGTGCAGCTCACAGTTGTGAAGGAAGTAAATTTATTCCTTTCTTACATCACAGCAGACTTTGGCTCTTCCAAAAATACAACCCACTGACCTTTCACTTGAGTGGTAGGGGGTATGAGGACAAATGTATAACAGGCCCTAATGATGAAATAATTCCTGCTGAAGACAACAAGTAACAAAGAACTTAAATCTAAACATACTTCTGGATAATAACAGTTACATATTGGACTTCTGCTTTGTGACTTCAAGTGGCTTAACAGAAAAAAAGAAACATTTGATTTACCCTGGATTTAAATATGCGTAGACAATCTGATATAGTTGGGAAAACAAACTGATCCTGTGAGATTCCATGAATAAGTTATGAGAAGTCTGTGAGAGGTTCATCAAATTTATTGTAGTATACCAAGGTATACAAAAAATGATTGAAAAATTTCCAGCACAAAAAGGAAAAACTTCCGACTTATTTTAAAACTTTTAGAAACAACTGTGGAAAATCCCCCTATTTACTGCACCCCTTTTACATATAGACATTTCAGACAATAATTTTATTATAAGAATTTGCTTTATCATAGACAAAATCAGTTGTTTGAATGTTTAAAGATATATTCCTTTTCATCTCATTTCATATTCTTGTGAACACATTGGGAACAGAAAAATAACCTAATGGCTATCAAATTGGTTGAAGCTGTTCCACCTTTCACTGTCATTATTATCCACTGTTCAGGAAATTTTCACCTTAAGTACAATGTTTAAGAAATAAACACTGTATGTTCCTGTGAGGTTTGCTATCATTTTTTTAGGTTTGGGTTTACACTGCAAACAATCTGGGGACATTCCCTTTCTTCCAGGATGTGAGGCCTTGCAAATGAGGTGTGCTGCCATCAGTTGGACCGGCTTTCTAGGTTATGATCTTGCAATCCAAACAGAAAGGATTCTGTCAGCATCTGCTCCAGCTTGAAGGTTGTCCAAGGTAGCAAATTGGGACAGTGCAGTTGCTTGCCAGCCTCTAGCTCTGGCCTGGCCACTCCCTGGGAAGCCAGTTGTTATTCTGTGCTACAGTCTGGAAAATATAAAAAGCTATCTGACCAGAAAGGTTAGGTCTGCATCTCAAACACTTCTTATCTCTGAGGCAATATGTCTGCCTTTGCTAGCACTATTCCCTTGACATTGACTGTTGTTCTCTCTTTGACTTCTGTATTCTAAATCTTCCTTCATTAAAGACCACAGACTCAGATTAAATCCTATGCTTTATTTACAACCACTTCCTTTGCTTTCCAAATCCTAGTTTTTAGTCCTACAGTATTGATTATCCACTTTCCACAGTTCAAAGAAGCAGTTGCCATCATAGATAACAACTAAGGGAAATATCGGTGTACATCTGTATGTGTTACATACTCACCGACATTAAAGCTTTCATATACAAATAAAACTCTATTAAGAACAGTATAACAAAGAAGAACTGATGCCTATCCTGCAGAAATTATTCCACAGCATCGAGAAGGATGGAATCCTCCCGAACACATTTTATGAAGCCCGCTTCACCCTGATACCAAAACCAGGAAAGGACGCAACAAAAAAAAGAAAACTACAGACCAATATCCCTTAATCCATCATAACCAAGTGAGCTTCATCCCAGAGATGCAGAGATGGTTCAACATATGCAAATCTATAAATGTAATTCACCATATAAATAGAAGCGAAAACAAAGACCATATGATTCTCTCAATAGACACAGAGCCTTCAGAAAGAAGCATAGCAAAGCCAAAACTCCGATTTTAATTGAGCAAATTTAGCCACACCATGCCTGGACTGCTGACATAATAATTGCTTAAGTCACTAAATGTTTGACAGTTTTTAATGCATTAGAAAACTAATATCCCCTCAGAAATAATGAAAATATTTCTATAGTGTGAAACAGAAAATATTTTATTTCAAAGGAAGCCATACAAAATAAATCTTGGTGGATTAATATTGAACTATAGTAGATAATGTGGGAATCCTAACCTCTTTATAATGTACTACAAAATAAAAATATAGCTGTTTGCTTTGAAAATACTCTGCCCTCCTTTCCTTAAAAATCAAATCTTTTTTGGTTTTTATTTTAAGTTTATGTGATTGTTCCTATGTACTTCTTTGGATTTGTTGTAGATTTATAGGGTCAAATGTAAATAAAATTGTAAAGTAGGCTACATTGCCTTTTGTGCACTCCTCCCATTTTTATTTATATCTCCTTCCCTAAAATTCCCTGAGCGTCACAATATGGTGTCTGTGCCAATGCCCCAGCCCAGAATCTTCTCCTCAAATTTCCCCTAGTAGATTTTGCCCATGCTTTGCTCTATTTCCAAGATCCACAATTCTCTCTGGTAGTCATATCTAATCTGTGATAAAATGTGAATGAGCTATTCTTCAAAGACATATACTTTCAATTAATGAGAGCTTTGTGGAAAGCTATCACTCTGTGGAAAGAATGACTTTGATTATGTAAATTATTTTAATGGTGGAGACCAAAATCACTGGACAGTAAAAAAAATATATGAGGCAATATGGATTATTTGATAACTTTGTATCTGAACTTACTTTGTCTTTGAATAGAACCAATTCTTCATGACTATTCCATTTGTCAGTAGTTGGAATTAGTAGTGTATTTTTTCTACAATATATGAAATAACTAAACAATAAATAGGCCCTCTGGTGTGTGAATGGATAAATGTTTTTCTTAATGGTGGCATAATTATGGCAAATTATAAAGAAACTGACTTTTTAAAGCTATTTAATGGGGAAAATTCTTGTAAAAACTACAAAACATCATAAAATAGTGAAAAATGTAATTTCTATTTCCAGAGGAACAACAATCTAGTTAGGATATCAGAAAATTTAAAAAAAAGCCAGAAATGTATATTTAACACCAGTGACAGTTAGTAGCATATATATCAAGCAATTGCTGATCCAGAATGTACAAAAACAAAATATTTTATTCCTCCATCTATGTGTGAGTGTCTACTCTACTAGGTAGCCACATAAAATGTATTGGTTTGCTCAGGCTCCTGTAACAAAATACCACAACCTGGGAGGCTTAACCGACAAAAACATTTTGTCTCATAGTTTTGGAGGCTAGAAGTCCAAGATCAAGGTATCAGCAGGTCTAGTTCCTTGGGTAGACTTTGAAGGAGAATCTGTTCCATTCCTTTTAGCAAGCTTTTAGTAATTTGCTGGCAATCTTTGAGCTTCTTTGGCTTATAATAACATCACCCTCATCTCTACCTTCTTCTTCACATGTCATTTTCCCAGTGTGTGTGTGTGTGTGTGTGTGTGTGTAAAATTTTCCTTTTTTGTAAGGACTTAGTCATATTGCATTAGAGGGGCCACTCTAATCCAGTATGACTTTATTTTAATTGATTGTATCTGCAATTATTCTGTTTCTTAATATGATCACATTCTGAGGTACTGGGGGTTAGGACTTTGACATATAAATTTGTAGAGGGCACAATTCAACCAATAACTCACAGGAGACACAAACATGAATGACATAGTTTCTGCTCTTTCTAAATGATCTCCCAATCAAGAGGAGAAGACAAAAGCACATGTACATAAATACAAAATACTGAGATAAATGTCATTAAGAATCTGAATGAAATACTTACGGCGGCATGTGAAAAGAGATGCCAATGGAGAAGAATTAATATGAATAAAGAAGACTACAGAGAAGATATAGCATTTAAACTTCTTCTTATGGGACAGAATTTTCACAAAAATCATAAGCATAAAGGGTATTTCAAACACAGGAACAACACATGCAAGTGAAGTGAGGTATTTATCTCGAAGTATTCCAGAGCTGGGTCTATGGGGTATGTAGGCAAGTGGCAGAAGATGAGACAAGAAGAAAGGTAGGGTTAGTTTTTGAAGTGATCTTGAGAGACACTCTAAAAAACTTTTAATGGATTCAGTACAACAACCATACTGATGTTGAGGGGAGCCCACCAAATATTGTTTCAATGAGAGAATTATAACTTCGCAGCCGTATTTTATAAAGAAATTTCAGGAAACAAGGGACAAAGGACATAAAGAGTTTGGGGAGGTAGTTTTACTAGAATTACAAGGGTTAAAGAATACTAGCCTAAATTTTTCCACTTTTTATTTTTGCTTACATTGACATGATTATTGATAACTATATTTCTAGGGAATTAAGTACATTGGGTATGTCCCCCAAAATTACTTTACAGTGGAGAAGCTGGCAGATATGAGTTTGACAAAGTGATCAAAGTTAGTATCATATATCAACTGTCACCATATGTCTCCTAATGTTTTTCAGAGAACACATCACTTTTGAAGTATTCCTATCAAGACTATAACTTGATCTAATCAAGAGGAAACATCATACAAGCCCAAATTGAAGGATATTCTACAAAACAATTAACCTATATTTTAAAAGTAAAGCCAGTATCTTAAAAGGCAGAGGCTACAGAATTATCCCAACATAAAGGAGCTAAAAGAGGCAATGACAGTCAAACACATGTGATCCTGGACTGAATGCTTAATCAGAAAAAAAATCACTATATAGGAAATTTTTGAGACAGTCTCAAAGTTTAAGTACAGAGTGCATATCAGGAAATAATATTATATTCATGTTAAATTTTATGACTTTGAGAATTGTAAAAGAACGACCTTCTTTTAGAAAATACACCCTGAAGTGCAAGGGCATGATGTCACTAACTCTCAAAAGAGTTAGAAAAAACAAAAATATACTATATGTATAAAATATATAATATAATGCATCTATACATGTAGAATATGTATATATTCTATGTATAAGCACATGCACAGGCATAAATACATATACATTATATATACACACATATGCACATACACAGTGAGATATTGAATAATAAATGTGAAAAAAATTTAACAACTGGAAAAATCTATGAAGAGATTATTTGTTCTATTCTTGTAACTTTCCATAGGTTTAAAATTATTTAAAAACAAGTCTTTTTAAGAAGCAATATAGAATTTCGAAGTCAATAAATATTTTATTCTTCCTCATTATATTTTCCATTTCCACATTTAGAATGTATGTGTAATATCATCTAAATTTGATTGTATTATTAATCAAAATGCAAACTATTAAATTGTACTTTTTTGTAATATTTAGAATTGTGAAATATATTAAATTTTGATTTGGAAGGATCTAATACAATGTAGTATACTTTTCTACTCTGAATTTTTAAATTAATATATAGTTAAGGCATTGTCTTTAGTTCAGTTACACAGCTTAAAAATATTAATCAAAAGTTGATTTTCTTTATTATTGCTCTGACTAGAAAATGTGACTTTTTAAATAATATCAATTAACCAAAGTCTTAATTAAACTTTGATATTGTCAGTAACATAATTCAGTATCTAGAATATTAATTTGTTAAAAATATATAAACACATCTTTTAAAAAAGTTTAAGGCAATTAAAGCAGGGTACCACCAACGTTTTGGAAATAAGTGCATATTTTTATTTTCTTGAAGCCTAAAACTTAAACTTGGATTTGTAGAAATTTGTGGAGAGACAGACATAGAGAGAGCATAAGAGAGAGGGAAGGGGAGAAAAGGGGAGGAAAGTATAGAGACAATAAGGAAAAAGATACCTTTATTTATCTTTTTCTGCCAACTAGGAATATTATAAACCATACAGAGGGAATCATAATATCCTACTTAGAAACTTCCTACAAAGTGTTTTAAGATCTACTAATCCAAGAAACTATAAAATGTGCTTATTATTTAATCATCAATCCTTTTTAAGAAGGTTGTATAGATACCACGTGATCATTACAAATATGTTGCCATTGTCCGTCAGCTATTCTTGTTAGACAATGTTGAACAGCCATAGTACTCTCTTTTGAGATTTAGCCTCAAAATTCTCTTCACAGCAGTCCCAGGGGCCTCTGCTGGACAATTAAAGTAGGCTCAAGAAATGTACTAATTTGCCATCAAACGTTTAACAATTGATAATATATATAAAGCATTTAGCCTTGGGTTTTAGAATCATACTGACTTGCTGCTGCTAACATTGTTTTGCTATTAATACTTACTAGCTGTGTGGATCCTGACAATTTTACTTAACTCCTAAAATAGTAGTTTTATCACATGTAAAATGGGAATAACTTTACCTATGTTTCAGGGTAGTGATAATGAAAAATATGAGAAGGTATATAAAATACTAAGCATAAGGCCCTATATAAATAAATATGGGCCCTATAGTAGGCATTGTTTATAAAATGAAGAAGATAAATTAACTACATAGGATCTCTGCCCTCAAATATTTTTTATTATAGTATGGAGAGGTAGATGTATATAATGAGTTTAATCAAGTGTAAAAACTGCTATGATAATATATTTTAGTGTGTAAACATGCCTTTATCAGTTCCATAGAGATATTTCAGAAAAAGTTTGATATCTAGTAGAGTATTGACTATAAGGGTACAGATCTTAGGAGAGAGATCAAAGAAGAAAAAAAAAAAAAGAAACATATTTAACAGGAGTGTAGAGGTGGAAACTTCAGGGAGGAGAATGAGAACTAGACTGACAGGAGGGAACAAGGACAGAGTAATGACACCAATCCCAAGGTGAAATTTTGGGTTTTCAAATGCTGTACTGCATGAGGGAAAGAAAGACTAAAAATTGTCCATCAGTTACATAGAGCAAGATGTCCTCACCAAGAATTATTTCAATAGATAGGTGAGGATATAAGTTAGTTTGCCAAACATTAGGTAGCAAATGGAGGATGAAATCTTAGAGACAGTGATTTTAACTGAAACTTCGAGAATTTAAGTTGTGAAGAGATAATAGAGCTGTAGTTATTCAGAGAGAGGGATAAGGAGGCAGTGTTTGGGACAGAGGTATCAGGAGGAAGTGTTTTGAGTCTGGGAGACATTTGCACACATTATCAAAAGATCAAAAAGTTTATAAGTTTAATGACAAAATAGTGCTTCCTCAAGTACTTTCTCTGTGAAACACGAATATTCAAAATCTGACCAGCTTTACCTATCTTGTGCTACCTTGGATAACATCAATTATAGACCTGCCATCAGGGTCCCAATTCCTAGGTACTGACCACAAGACAGTCATTGCAACCCTGTTCAATCCCTCAGGAAGGGAGCACTTTAACATCTACTTTCATGGTAGTCTTTTAAAAATGTTTCATATTAACGCATTTTTAAACATAAGTAAAATAACATTACTTGCATGCTATCTTAGTCTGTTTTGTGCTGCTCTAACAGAATAGCTAAGACTGGGTAGTTTATAAAGAACAAAAATGTATTCTTTCACGGTGCTAGAGCTGGGAAGTTAAAGATCAAGATGCTGATATGAAGCTTTCTTTCATCTACCCAATCTCCCTCCTGAATAATTCATAACTAACCCCTTTTGTCCATTATTATACCATATACGTAAAATGATGTGTTGATCATATTTCAAGGTATTTGCACATATATTTCATCTTCTAGACTAGGATCTCCTTGAAAATGGATTCCGTGTTTTATATAACTTTGTATCTCTACTACCTAAAATAAGCCTGGAATATAGCCAATAATTGCTTTTGAAATAAATTAAAAGATGAGTAAAATTATTTATGATTTTAGCAATAATTGTAATTGAAATTCCCATTTCAATATTTTTTTAGACATGCATACTCTTCATTCCAAAACAGTAGGTTAAAAATGTTACCATAAAAAGAATTTAGTACCTTGATTAGATGCTCTATATTTTTATTATTCTACCTTTGATAAATAAATATTTTTAAAGTCTTTCATTCCTAAAATAACTTATCTTCATTGAGTATCCTCCTATCAAATAAAAGAGATCCAATATTTTTAAAACCATCCAAGGATTGTTTCATAACATGGTGAAGGCTGTATTTCTAATGAAATGACTTGACTCCAGGTGATCAAATATGGGTTGTTACTTTTTCAGTTAGAAGGAATAAGAAAATCTACCCGCACCTAGACTATGTTCTCAGTTGTTCTCTTGGAAATATGGTCAAAAGATTTACAAAGTCCCTGAATTAGAACTTTCTCTCTTGACATGAGCCCTCAATTTCCTCAAAACTGGAGTGATGGAAAGTAATTATTCTGCTTTGCTACTCTGACAAGAAATGTGTTCAATCATCAATTAGGAATTAGCACACATACAGTTTCAATTATATTGATTAATCGCCAGCAACTTTTTAATACAGAATTTAGTTACACTCTATCATACCTTGATAATTAAAATGCTCTTTGGTTTATAGTTTCTTACTGACTTGTGGGAAAACAAAGTTATAAAATCTTCTTGCATTGTTTGTTTATTCATGTCTGCTAATCGTGAGTCAGAGTTTGCCTGTACTTAGATTATACAATCCAGACAAATATTATCACTACCACTGCCACCTTTGCCTCTATCATTTCTCCACTATAGCATAATTATGAGCAATGTTTTCCTACATGACCTTACGGACAGGAAAACATCACTCTTGCAAAAATTCTGCTTGTCTTTAGGATAAGAAGCATAGCTTGGGAAAAATTTGGACACTAGCAAAGTCAATCTTCAGAGTCTCCAGTTTTCTGTTTTTAACCTGTTCTCCCTTTGATAATACCTACCATGCATCCAGTTCAGGGCATGTGCATGGCTGCTCTGCTTTTTGATATTTTGCCACCAGTAAACATGATAAAAGGTCTGGATTCACTCATTATGTCTACCGATTTACCAAACATACTTGAGCGTAGAAATGTAACAGAGTAAAAATTTTCTCCCCTCCAAAGAAACAAGTGGGTAGTAGTGGTTAAAAGAGGATTTTTTTTTTTGCTGTCCTTGAAATATTATGATCGCATCTATGGCTTATTTGAAATATAAGCCTAATTTCTTTCTTTTAGAGGAGCATTTTAGTAGTAATATTTTGGAAATGACCTGGATACAGTTACCATGATATAATTTCAAGTAATTGTTGGAAGATGGAAACTACATATGCAGTCATCCACATGTTTGCCTACAGTTTCTGGACCCCTGTAACTGGATCTAACCAACATTTCCATTTCATTGGCAACCCCTTTTTAGAATTCCCACCCAGTCTCTTCCTTCAGAAGCCTTCTCTCTTATGTAAACAATTCTCTTCTCTCCCTTGTAATTTTCTTCTGCCTCACCTCCAAGCACCCCTAGACCACATTCCAAAAGTACCTGGATTGCCATAAATTTTAGGTCCACCCAGCTAGGCAAGCCGGCCATCTGAGCATCAGATTTATAGGGTCCCCAGCTCTCCAGCACCTGGAATGGCTAAAGATGATGGAATTACGTAAGGCAAGGATAACATCAGCAGTTGCACATTATTGAGTAGTAACTATGTGTCAAGGTCTGGGTCAAACTTTTTTTTTTGCATGTGTTGATCATTTATTTTATACAAAAACCAGTTTCAAGTAGGTATCAGCCTATTTGATATCTATCTTGTGTTTTGCAGTAAAGAAACTGAGGTCCAAGAGATGAGATATATTGTTCAATTTCACTTAACTAGGAAGTAACAGAGATTAAACTCAAGGCCAGATCTGCCTTATTCCATGGCCCATTCTTTTCAAAATTATGTTTTATTAGCTTTTTATGTGGAGGGAGTATTGCATAAAGGGAAAGCAGGTCATAAGTCCAGGATGTGGGTGCACAAACACAGAAAGAGAAGGGAGACTGGTACTCCTAGGACTCTAACAGTGAAAGAGTCAGATTCAGAACTTGGAAGATGTGAGCAATAGCTATAAGGTTAGAATGTATGCTGTGACTAATAAGGATTAAATTTTACGTGGTATCAGATAAAATTTTCAGTATCAACAGCCATGAAAGTATTGAAGAAACAATAAAGAAGAGCTATAAAATTTTAGCTAAGCTATGTGAAATTATAATCATCTGTTGTCCATTCAGGTTTAATTAGCATGTAGCACAATAGCAATTATGCATGGCATTAAATAGCTGCTAGATTAATTTATGTACATTTTATTGGATCAAAACAGTATAGTGTGCAGTATGTTCAGGCTTTACAGTTTCTGGCTCGTGTAATATAATAATCTGCTCAAAGATAAAAAATACTAGGGGATATGTTGCTCATGAAGCTTTACAATATCATATTGGCTAATCAATTTTATAACCATACATAAACAATGGAAATGCAGCTGTTAATCTGGCTATATGTTACCTATTCTGATAAAATATCTCACAGAAGGAAAATATCTTCCTTAATAGCAGAAGTGAAGTTTGAAAATTATCTTTGACTTCAGCTTTTAACACCATTACCGGTTTCTGATACTACTCAAAATTTATAATTTATTTTATCTAGCAAAATAGCCTAGAAAAATATAACTAAATTAATTTTGGTTAATGATATCTAGAAGGTGGAGATCATTTTAGCTATATAAATTCTATATCTAAAATTTTTAAGTTTTTAATTGTTTTGATCTTATAATGAAATATTGAAGAACTGGCATGCCTTTGCTAATATCAACTGAATGAGGCATCGCAGTGTAGTGTTTTAAACTTTTGAATAAATCTTGATTATCACAGTTTAAACTATGTGCCCATGATATATCTAAGTTTAGTTTTCTCATCAGTAAAATATGCATTAATAATGGTACTGAATGCTACTTATTGCATAAAGTTGCTGGGAAGACTGTATGAGATAGTCCATTTAATGTACTCAACTATGTTCCTGACACATTTTCAGCATTCAATATATGTGACCAACTATTCATTGAATGGCTCTATTTTTCTAATTTTTCTTAATCTTATTTAGGTCTGCCATTTTACAAATTCAAAACTGACCGATTGGCAGATATTCATACAAAAATACTCAATATACCACTATTTGAAAGATTTAAAAAAATTTTTTGGATGAAATCTGGCTGTTTCAAAGCTAGCATAAATTTTCCTATCTGATGCTCAAGCTGCCAAGGGAGCCTGGTGACAGATTCCTGGCATCACACTAACAAAGGACCTTTAGAAGAGCAATTAGGAGCAGAGGTTGGCAGAGAATCATCTGGAGAACATGCTTTCATTGCAGAGAACACCTGTGCCTGGGAACGATTCCTTGTTGTTCTTCTCAAGAACATGTCTGTGGCCTTGCACCCAAGTCTAGAGCGCCCTCACCCTGCAAACAGGAGGGGCTAGGGAGTTTAGATGCAAACATTTGCTCGCCGGAGACGAAACAACAAGGAACAGAGACGTGTTGAGTCGGGACTGTGTGGGAACAAAGAAATTACAGTGGGACAGTTGCCAAACAGACTATGTTATAAATAAAGAAGCTCCAGCAAGAGTTTTTTGCTGCAGCCTCATACTGTCTGTGTGATGTCTGTGTCTTTTTGTAAGGTCTGCAGTCGTGTGTCTGCGCCTTTGTGTCTCTGTGTTCGTTCCTCGGTCTCAAGTCGGGTCACGTCATTTCATGCGTGGTTAGAGGCACACAGGGCATCCTGGTAAGATACTGTTAAGAGAAATAATACATGTCTTTATTAATTATTTTTGGCCTCAATTTTATCTATCATTTGTAAACTGAATGATTTAATCTAAAATGATTCATAGGGTCCATTCTTCCTCTCTAATGTTCTAAGAGTCTGAGAAAAACCTAAACGTCTGTGATCTAAAAGAGAAGAGAGTTTGTTCTAGGTTATTCCTAGAGAACAGCATCAGGAATAATTGATGGAAGTTAGAGAAGCACGTTTTATTATGTTATAAAGTTGAACTTTCAGACAACCAAAGCAGTAAAGACAGTTAGATCATCAACTATTAGGAATTTTTAAACACATGAGCAGTGATTTAAGTAGGTAAGTGGAAAAGTGAGTTCTACCATTCCATCTATTCATCTTAAATAAAGGATTGTTAGCATTACCCATAAATTTACTTGAAACCAGGGCTTTCCTACCTGAAATGCATGGGCTTCAAGAATAACACTTCAGAGGCTAAACTGGTGGAAAATTATATAAAAAAATTCTGTGCATGTTTGCATTTTTTCAGTGAGAAATGTTTTTATTTTTATCAAATTTTCAAACAAATCAATATTAGAGTCAAAGAGTCATTGATTTAAATAATAGTTTCTTCAATGTACAGAAATGCTAAAAATAAAGTCAGTGCATAAAGTGAGATACTTCTCAAAAAGTTTTGTTAAAAACATTTATCTCCAGGCCTTTTTTACTAAATGCTTTTTTACAAAGCAATTTTAAGATGGATTTATAGATTAGACTTGGAAAATTGCTAGGTAACTGTAGTAATTAAATATCTCATAAGTCTTTAAATCATATCTGATAAATCAAAGACATATAAATGGAAAGAGTCTGACATCACCAGTTATCTTACTGTGTTTGACTTTCTTATCTTGTTTGGAAATGTACTATAAAAAAGATTTATGTAATTATTCCTGAATCCTTATAGTCAATTCTGAGAGTTATGAAATATTTTAACCTCCATCTAATATACTTAGAAAAGTTCTCATTTTAACTAATGCCAAAAGAAAACAAAATGTCAATATTCTTTCTTCCAACATATGTACATGTGTACATAATATCAGATATAAAGATGCCCCACCCATTTGTCAAATTACCTGGAAGCACGTAATTGTCCACATATTTAAGAAAGCATGAATGGGCCCAAAGGAATGTTAGGCAGAGAGGCCAACTTTCCATGATATTCCACCCAGCCTGAATAACATCATTGGCAATGCAAAGTACAGTACTGCCAAAGTCAATATCCTAGATCTCTATGTCTATGCAACAGCTTTCTCTGTGCTAATAGTGTTTATGCCATCTGTCTGTTTCCAATTAAAGTCCATTTTTGATTCAGTGACCAGATGTTCCATATTGTGGGGCTCTTTTGTTACCCTCTCCCTCTGCCTCAAAATTAGTGCGTTTATTCCAATGTTGATACTGTTTTCTTCTTTCTTTTTATATTTCTGATATCATAATGTCTTGCATTTTTTTCAAGTTCATGGAGATTTTTCCATTTCTTTCTTTAGATTTCATTTCCAACAAAGTCATCTTTCTGCATGTGTTTGTATTTGTAATTATAGTCAATGATTGTTCATTCATTCTGCCCATTTATATAACTTTTCATATAATTGTACAAATAAAATTTTCAAGTATAAACAACCTACATAAATAATAAATGCTAAAGTAAGATACTAAATATATGGTTCCTCAGGGAAGGACAAAGTACTGTGTCAACCACCTTTTTTTATTTTTTCATGTGCTTTGTTATTATACTTTAAAGTGTTTTCTAAATTTTATACATAAAACTTACATACTTCCAATCCTAACTCCAGGCAAAGTCAGCTGTGTTCATTTTTAGCTGAGAAAATAAAAACTAAATTTAAAAATATTAGATTTCAATCTCATGATCTCCTCAGGTTCTATTAATTATGTTAATCCTGGAGGAAAATATTCAAAACTTCTCCTGATGATGTTGAGGTGTTATTACTCTAATAACCTCGGCATGCTGCCATTTCACAAAATATAGATGAATAACATTTGCAGTTTTTAATCTTCTATTTTGTCATTGGTGAACAGGTTGGAAACATCTTTGGCAATGTCCCCATACATTGCTACATTATCATGGGCAACCTGAATATCCTTTTTGGCATAAACACCAGGTTCTGATTGTTTCTTATATCTATAGAGATCAGGCTCTAGAAAGGGCATGATTTCAGTAAAGAAGCAAAAATAGTAACATTTTAGTATATACAACAAGAGACAATATCAACTTTTAAATACCCCGAAAACACATGCCTGCCTGTTAAGTGGCTGCCTAAGTTCAGTCACTTTATGCTGAAGCTGTCAATTAGATCAGGACTATGGATTTCTATTTCCTTATTAAGAAATAAGGTCACATATCACAGTCAGTAGCATGCATTTGAATTTTTTAATCTTCAATAAAAACGGAGTATGTATTTAATCTGGAATTTCACATTTTTGTGTTTGAGAAGTATGTTTGGACATTTGGTAAGGTCTACAACAATGCAATATTTTTATCTGTATATGTTTATGCATAAAAAATGCTTGAAATGAAGAAAAAATGTACATTATGTTATCTGTGTTCATTCTATTCCTTATTCTGGGCTTTTGTTCTTAGTGGACACTCAGCTTCTTTAACATCTATGCCCAGAAGTATCAGGGTCTCCCTAGAGTTTTCACATATCCAAATTCTATCTGCTTTAAAGATCAATATTCTATGTTAGGTCCTCCAATAAACATTGTAAGCTTTCTTTCTCCACCTTCAGAATCACTCATTGCCTCCTTTGTATTCTTCATGTATTTCTTGTGGCAGTTTATATTTAGTATAATAGAATATTTGGGTACATATATTACCCTTTTTCATGTATTTTAAATTACATGATGGAAGATAATAGGGCTTATATCTGTGCTTTTTTGTAACATCTAACACCATTACTGAGAATTGTTTGTGAATTGAATTAATTACTCAACCTGCACTAAGCCAAGTTTCCTTGTGCTCAGAATCCATTCCATAAATAAAACTGAACTATTTCTCCTTCAATCATTCAGATCCTGCTATGTTCCAGAAATCAGGCTAGTGAAAGAATTCATGGCAAAATTTTAATAGCTGTAAATTATTTCTTAAATAGACATTTTAATTTTAACCCAATCCTGATTTTATTAATCCTGAAAGATTGATAATAGACTTCCAAGCTCAAAGATAGGGTTAACAGGAGAGCCTTTGGGGTTAAGAGATGGTACCCTGTCACATAATGTTGCCTATTGTCTTTCAGGTAAATTTGCTCCTATTCATATTTAATCAAACTATACTTTAAACACTGTAGAGCTATTTACATGAAGACCCATTAAAGTCTATTTTGAATGATGCCATTAAACTTCATTACGAACACTGATAATTGATTCTCAAACTTGAGTACATAAACTAAATCACCTTGAGTTTCTTTTAATGCAGATATCTGTGTTCCACCCCCACGGATTTACTTTGGTGGGTATGAGTTTTAGGCATCTCCAATATCATAAACACTCAGCTGATTCTGATGCTGGAAGTCGGAGGACAAGATAGGAAGAAATGCTGCTTTGGATGGTCTAAAGATGGCTGCCCCAAAGTTAAAATTTATTGCCCAAGAACAATGATTAAGACATTTTCATATCCTTCAGTGGCCCTATTTTTTATTTTATCCCTTTCCATAAAATATGAATATAGTATGCTATAAAATTTTTATGTGAAAATGATAGAAAAGAGCAGCTTACTTTAAGAATGGAAACATTAAAAGAAGAAAAATTATGAACTTTACTCAATTTCTTATATGAATTTTATACCATAATTAAGAGTAAAATATTGAAAAGGTATTAAGAATATTGAGAATATATATGGTGTTAGCAGCATAAGTCTAAACTTTAAATTTATTTTTCTGTTAAGTATAAATTATGTTTTATGAAATTAAATATGAAATAATATTGAGTTTTATCTTTGAAGACTTTTTACTTTGTATTTCCTTCATATGATGTCAAATTATAGATATGAAAATAATAACTCAGTGAGCACAGTTTTCAACAATGTTATGGTGACTCTTAGGAGCATTTTCTTTTTTATTTGCAAGAGAAAACTAGCACAATGCCTCATGACTCAGGAAATTTTGAGTAAATAAACAACTCTCATTTTAGTTGTATTGACTATTTTTACTTCCTCTAATCTTAGGTAGGGAAATAGAAATTCCTCACTCTTGCCAATAACTTATTTCAATTTCAGAGATCATATGTAAAATCATGAGAGATGGAAGTAACTTGAGAGTCAAAATTCTCTTCATTTCACACTATTTCATGTCCCATCAATTCAACAGAAAATATATTTTAATCCTCGACTACGTGCCAGGCACTTCTTTGAATCTGAAGATAAAGTAGTGAACAAGATAAATAGCATTTTGGTTCTCATGGAAATTACTTCTACTTAGAGGAATAGGTAAATAAATAAATAGCATATAATCTAAAAATAAATTAACAACAAAATTATGGAAATAATTAAGAGGAGCTACATGGGCCCAGCTCTAGAAAAGGATCCAGATATTACACTTGATTTAATCATTGGAAGGAGTAGTTCTAAGCTGAGATATTGTGCCCAGAAAGAGCCAGTCATGGTATGATCAAAAGTGGAGGATCCCAGATAGATGAAACAGCTTGAGAAAAATACCTAAAATAGAATGAGATTGGTCTGTTTCGTTCTAAAACTAACAGGAAGAGTAGTTCAAGCATAAGGAGTAGGGGAAAAGTATAAAATAAGGCCAGTAGGCGGGCAGGACCCAGTCATACTGAAATTGTAAACCAGGATAAGAAGTTTAGATCTTGTTCTGTGAGCAAAAAGAAGTCATCACAAAATTTGAGTATAAAGCAAGAAGGTGACATGATCAATTTATATTTTAAATAGATATTGCCAACTTCTCTGCAAAGCAGCAGTTTGAAAGGAAACAAACTAAGCAAAAAGATTATGGTGACTTTAACCAAAGTGATAATTCCAGAGGTAAACAGAAGTAGAGCAATTTGGCATATGTATTTGTATATTATATATTTGGGATATATTTGTATATTTGCATATACACACACACACAAATTTAGAGTGCTCTCTTATTATTCCTTGAACAAAACACATAACTTCAATAGAGTAGATAAGACCTCAGATACATGGTGAGGAAAAGACAGGCATAAATCATGCAAATGAGCACTGTCCTATAAAACTTTCTGCAATTATGGAATGTTTTATATCCGAGCTATGTAATATGGTAGCCACTTGCTGTATGTGGCTACCATATTAGATTTAAAATGTGACTAGTGCAACTAAGAAAATGAATACTAAATTATATTTAATTTTAATTCATAATGAATTTAAATAATCAAATGGCATTGATGGCTACCTATTGGACAACACAAATAGCTGCAGACAACACAGTTCCAGAAGCTTCAGCAAATGCATGGGTGGTAGTGCCATTTACTGAAGTGGGCATGAGTATGGGAAAGCAGACTTGGAAAGAAAATCAAGAGTTCTATTTGGATCGTGTTAAGTTTGAGATGCATATCTATTATCCAGATAATGGAGATATCAAGTAGTATTCAGAATATGTGAATCTGAAGTTCCTGAGGATATCAGGGATAGAGCTATAGATCTGAGAATTATTAGCACAGAGATCATATTAATACCTCATGAAACTCAATGGGGTCAAGCAGAGAGAGTGTGTAGAAAGAAGAGGGCCCAATTGATAGAGATCTGTAGCAATCTAACATAAAATAATCAAATGAAAGATAATCCAGAAGAAAAAAAGTCTTAAAACATAAATCTTGAAAACAGAGACAGTCAAACAAGGCAAGGGACATGACTCTTCATGAAAGGTCATCTCTTCCCTTCTTCCATATCAATTTTGGAAAGCACCCTGGCCCTTGAAATGCCAGGCAGGACCAGAATGGGGGCCAGGATAAAGAAAGCTTAGCTTCACAGCCTTTAAATCAGAAGAGGGAAGGGAGGGATTTGGGTAGAAATTTGGGACTGTAGCTGAGTCAAAAAATAAAATGTGTAACATTCATTGTATGTATCAATATCATTCTAGAACCGTAATGTAAATGCATTCATGGTTCCAGAAGCAAGAAGCAAGAAACTGGAAGACAGTTTATAACCTGCACTGTTTCTCTTTTGGAAATATTTACTATAAATTCCTAATATTAAGAATAAAGTTTATCCTTTTTAACAAAATTTTTGTATTATTGTTTCAAGAACAAATCTCTTAGAGGTAAACATCACCTCTGAGTTTATATTATGCTTTAATGTTTTAGGAGGGCCAATCATATACACCAAGAAATACATAAGATATAAAAAAAGATATGAGGACCTTTGAAAATAATTTTAGAAGAGGCTGAAAATAATTTAAGCAATGAAAAATAGTTTTATCATTCATAGACAGGTTTTTCTCAGAATTTTATTAGAATTCTCTTTCAAGTAATTCAATCAAGGTTTAACCCAAGGTTGTTTAGAGATTCCTGATTGTGTGATTGTGTTTGAGCTTGATAGACAAGAGGGATTTTTTTCAATTTGAAGATTTAGTGTATCTCTCTCCAGGAAAAAAAATACACGTGTGCGCACGCACGCGCACACACACACTCACACATCAGTAGCAAAGGAAAAAAGGAAGACAGGCTGAAAACTTCCACCACAGATTAATGAACCACATAAATATTTCAATATTTTGATGAACTATCATTTACACACATACAGAACTTTTTCCCTCATGATAGTAATGAGGGTCATAGTACATTCGGAAGCTGTTGCTCATTTTGGTGGCTCTATAAAGTTAAGTAACAAATTCAAATCATGTTTAGAGGAAGAATGCATATTATCCTTTTGTTAAACCACTGATTTTGTTTTCTGTGAGAAGTGCTCAATTAGTTATATCTCTTCCATGTTATATATAGGAGATACATATACACATATTTTTTAAATAACATTAATTACTAATATACAGAGGGATATAAATGTACATGATTAGATAGATGAAATTTAAATTTATAAGTATATAAGCTTACCAGATCCTGACAGTGAAAATGTGAGAGAGAGTGTTCATATGGTCTCCACAGCAGTACACATAAAAAGATTAAACAGCAAAACTCCAAGATGCTACAGTTGGAGATTATGTTTAATTCTATAATGCAGGACATATTTTTCTATGACTTTGTCTAATAAAATCATTTTATACATCTCATTCAAATTAGAAGTCCTTTGTTACCCACAAAATCAGTGAAATGAAAAACTCCTGATCATTGTAGAACAACAGAACCAATTGATCAGATAACACACAGACAGATCAAAAAGAGTCAATGCAAGACAGGGCTGCAACAGGCTTTTGCCAAAATGCAGGTCAGGGCACTATTGAGTGAGTGAGAGAGAGTGAGAGTGAGAGTGAGAGAGAGAGAAAGAGAGAAAGAGAGAGAGAGAGAGAGAGAGAGAGAGAGAGAAAGTGGTAGCTCCAAGACAAAGGTAAAAAAGCCACATAGTAATCATACAGAAACTTTTGGCACTTTTGGAAGAAGCAAAACTCCATAAAAGTGCTATTGAGATTCAAATTTAAAATCTGAACTGTAAATAAGTGCAGACAAGGAAGCTTGGCTTCTTTTACTGTTATATTATAATAATGTTGATATAAAAATGGTGTCCAATCAGTGCAGTGGTCTATTGTAGCAAGAGACACAAAATAGGATCCCTAGAATTTGCATACCAAGAGAAAAGGCAAAACTTTTACTTGTCCACATCTGGTTAAGGGTATTTTTGTACATACACCTCATTTTGCTAATCCACTCATGAATAAATGGGCATTTGGGTTGATTCCACATCTTTGCAATTGTGAATTGTGCTGCAATAAACATTCAAGTGCAGGTGTCTTTTTGATAAAATGACTTCTTTTCCTTTGGGTAAATACCCAGTAGTGGTATTGCTGGATGGAATGGTACGTCTACTTTCAGTTCTTTGAGACATCTCCATTCTGTTTTCCCACCATGGAATACTACAAAGCCATGAAGAAGGATGACTTACTGCCTTTTGCAACAATACGGATGGAATTGGAGACCATTATCCTAAGTGAAGTATCCAAAGAATGGAAAAACAAACACCACATGTACTCACTATTAAATTGGAACTAACCAAAGAACACAGAGGTGCATAGAGGGAAGCATAACCCAATGGAAATCAATCAGGAGGAAGGGGAGTGGAAGAGATGGGCAAAAATCTACCCAATGGGTACAATGAACATTATTTAGGTTATGGGCACCCTTATAACCCTGACTCAAGCATTACAAAAGTGATCCTTATAACCAAAAACATTTGTACCCCTGTAATATTTTGAAATTAAAAAAAAAAAAGAAAAATTGGAATTCTAGAATTAAGTCAGTGAATATTATTTGGAGTTGTATATTTGTCTAATAGTATTTTTAAATTGTATAATAAATCAAATATAATGTGTGACATCATTATAGACACTACCGTGATAATGACTTTGATCAAACATCTTCAACTCTACATGAAAGAATAGAGTTCTATGAATAGATCGATACATTAGAAGTACTCTTACTGTCAAGAGCCATAGTGTGTCAATCAAAAGTTAGTTTTAGGCTGGGCGCGGTGGCTCACGCCTGTAATCCTAGCACTCTAGGAGGCCGAGGAGGGCAGATTGTTTGAGCTAAGGAGTTTGAGACCAGCCTGAGCAAGAGCAAGACCCCGTCTCTACTAAAAATAGAAAGAAATGATCTGGATAACTAAAAATATACAGAAAAAATTAACCGGGCATGGTGGCGCATGCCTGTGGTCCCAGCGACTCAGGAGGCTGAGGCAGTAGGATCGCTTGAGCCCAGGAGTTTGAAGTTGCTGTAAGCTAGGCTGACACTACGGCACTCACTCTAGCCAGGGCAACAGAATAAGACAGTGTCTCAAAAAAAAAAAAAAAAAAAAGATAGTTTTAGTGGCAAATCTTAAAAACTTGGACCTGGCTACATAAAACTAATAAACATATTAAATACCATAAACACTATATTTTGATTTAAAACATAAACAATCATTCACCAATATGAAATTGGCCAAAACTGAATTAAAATATTGACCAGTCTTACTGCATAAATTATCTCTAATGTATCATCTCTAATTTCCGCTTTCAGTTTCTTTAAAGTGAAAACAGAGCTTAGGCCAGGAACAATAATCCCAGCACTTTGGGAGGCCAAGGCGAGAGGATAACTTGAGGCCAGGCGATCAAGACTAGCCTGGGCAACATAGTGAGACCCTGTCCCTACAAAAGATTAAAAAAAAAAAAAATTAGCTGGGACTGGTGGAGTGTACTTGTAGTCATAGCTACTCAGAAGTCTGAGGCAGGAGGAGTGCTTAAACCCAGAAGTTCAACGCTGTAGTGAGCTATGATTGCACTGCTGTACTCAGCCTCTGTGATACAGTGAGATCCTCTCCCTGCCCCAAAAGAAAAACAAACCAGAAAAAAACACATAGAATCTGAAGTTGTTTACAGTTCATAAAATTATACGAAATAAAAAAGTAGAAAAGGAGGAAAATGGTTTTATTTGTGAAAGAACAACTCCACATGTATCTCACTTTATATTGTTAATTCATGCTAATCTGAAAAACAAATTATTGTTACCCATGTACTACAATTACTACTTAGAATTTGTAGATTTAATGCGGTTGTTCTTTCATTCTAAACAAAGTACTAAAAGAAAAAAAACACCCATCTGTGGTTGGTTTAGCCTCTTCAAGCTTAATCAGGGCAATGTTTACTTGTCTTACATTGAGATCATTTTCTCTGGATTGAAGAGAGCTCATAGAGCAAGTTTATCCATCTGATAAAAAACCTACTAATTAGACAAGTTCAGCTCCAACATCTCTTCTGCAATTGGCACACAGAAGAAAGCCAGGGAATATTAGATAAAGATAAGTTAATAAACTGCTGCTACTTAAAATAACAAACAACACGATAGACAGTAAAAGTGATAATTAATTTATTGATAACCATTACCAAGCCTGTCCCAATTTCAATTAACATGTCTGGATTTCTTTCCCGCATTGCTTACTCAGGGGAGTGAGAGAAGTGGGAGTAATCACTTCCATCTTTGGAGCATCTAATTTACAAATGGCAAGTTTAAAGTTTTTATCCTGGCTCTGAGGTGATGGGCACTGGAGTAAAGAAAACATATGCTAAATATATGATTAATATTCATTTCAATTTTGGCAGCATAACTTAATTCAAGTTGTACGGGACCAGAATAAAAAAGTCAAAGTTTGGTTATTTCTAATCCATAAATTTCAGATAGCTCTCTCTTCTTTATTCATATATCTACCCCTCCAATCTCTTTATGTAAAAATCCACGATAAGGTGCTACAGACTGAAGCAAGGACAGTGCACTTGCCTCAGTAGCACAAGTATTAAAATGAGAACAGCAACACAAGCCCAGATAAGACCAAGGTCTATCAACACCCTACCCAAAATCATCACATATCTAAAGATGTGTGTCCCATTTGCCATAGACTAGTCAGATAGTACACTCAAATCTTGGAAGGAACCCTCCCCTTCCCAAAGGATTAATGTCTTTCTGTCATAAAAGGAAACACACTTTAAAAGTCTGGAATGCATCTTAAGACCACGAATAAAGGTTTAGCTATCTCAAAGGCAAAGGAAATCTTTATAAACCTGCCTGCTCTAGGCTAGGGTTAAACCCATTTATGTCCATCATGAACTCTCAAATTTCTCATGATTACCAAGAGGGTTATGGCCCCTGGGCTCACTTAAATCTGCTGTCTACCTCTCATTTTAAGTCTGTCCCCTGGCTATGCCTTTTACACATTGATGTCTGTTAGACATTTGAGTTCCACATCACTGGTTATTGTCATATTATCAGTTTTCATGTGACTGTTAAAGCAGACATAGCCATGAAAAAGGAGCCCTAAGATTAAAAGCATTGAGAAACTTAAGCTGCTAAATAGAGTCAATCTTATGTTTTACCCTATAAATTATAACAGCAGATAATATCCACACCGTAACTAATTTTCACCCATATGAAATATTCAACCTCCTGAACTAGTGCAAAGTGAGATCATTCAAAATAGAGGGTGCAACAATCTGGATGAAACTGGAGACCATCCTCCTAAGCAAAGTATCACAAGAACGAAAAACAAACACCACATGTACTCACTATTAAATGGGAGCTAACAGATCAGTACCCATGTGCACAGACAGAAGTAAAAATCAAGCAGGTGAGAGGGAGGAGGAGGGGATGGGTGAAATCATACCTAATGGGTACAATGTACACTAACTGGGTGATGGGCACACTTACAACTTTTATTCAAGCAGTACAAAAGCAATCCACGTAACCAAAACATTTGTACCCCTGTGAAATTCTCAAATTAAAAAAAGAGGGTGGAATCTGAGGACATTGCCAATATACAACAGCTAGTGCTGTGAGATAAAATATTCTAATATCCTATATAACGTGTGTGCGTGTATGTATGCGTGTACACATACACATGTGGAGACTGGGCCTAAAAGAAAGAATGGACGGATGGAAAGAATGTGAACAGGGTGAATGAAAGGACAGGCGAAAACACCTGCCCAAAGCTGCTTGTTTGCTGTGTGCAAAGGTCAGCTGAAAACAGCTAACCTGTATGGATGTCATTAAAGAAATGAACAAACGGTCCTGACCTTTTCCACGTGTCCTTGGAAATAAATACGGGAAGGAACTTAGCTGGGGAGGCCGTTTTCTCCTTCAGACTTTGGTCCTTTTCTCTAAACACTCTATGTTTTGAGTAATTATTCCTTCGCTACCGAGCACCGGAGTGAAAAGCTACTGCTATAAGTGGTGACCCCGACATGATTCAGGAATTTGCAAGTCCAGTGAGCTTTCTCGTAGTCCAGACTACAAGGGGAATCATCCCGGTAAGGGACAGCCCCACCGCTGCGTTGGGAAAGGGACGGAGGAGCGTAGTTCAAAAGGGGTTTCCAACATGAGGCAGCACCTGACAACGAGCAGCGAATTTATCTGCGCGCTTTGCAGCAGCTCTTAAAGGCTGCCCAGGGTTCTGTTGAACCAAAAGCTTTACAACAACTCTATGCTCCGTAAGACAGCATTGCCCCTGGTCCCCAGATGAGGGCACGTTAAATTTAGAGCTCTGGGAAGAAGTAGGGAAAGTTTTTAAGAAAAAATTCGGACAGGGAATTCGGGTGCCCTTGCTGTACTCACCACATGGAGCTTGGAGTGAACAGCGCTGACTCCTCTGCATGTTCCTAAGGATTCTAATCCATTGGAACCCGCTTCTCCTCCTCTGCCATCTGCTCCGAGGGAGGAGCCCGCGGCACCCCCTGCCGAAAAGGAACAAGCGTTCCCTGCTGTAAAATTCCGAAATTCTGAACCACTCTCTCCACCATCGCCTTCTGCGGCTCAACAGGAGGAACAGCTACCTCCTCCACCTCCTCCCCCTTTCAAAGGGGATCTCTATTCCTTCCTTCCCTGGTAAACCATCCGCTTTTCAACATTGCCTAGAGAGGGCCAATCTCCATGAGGATGAGATTTGCTAGAACAACGGAATCTTCTTCTAACTACCCAGCCTTCACAATAGGGCCACTGCTCAGGTGCATCCAATACAACCCACACCTTTTTACAATGGACCAATTGGCCCACCTGTATAGAGCAGTGGCCCATTAAGCACGATAAATTAAAACACTTAAAATCTCTTGTCCGGGACCAACTTAAAGTGGGACAAATAGAACCTTCCCTGAGCCCATGGAACATTCCTGTATTCGTCACATCTAAGAAAAACAGTAAGTGGTGTTTACTACAGGACCTAAGAGTTCTTAATGCTGATATAGTCTCGATGGGACCGCTACAA
>CAUYSK010053875.1:0-62171 GCA_963575035.1 Avahi laniger | reverse complement strand
ATAGCAGCACAATTCACAATTGCAAAGATGTGGAAACAACCCAAGTGTCCATCAATACATGAGTGGATTAATAAACTGTGGTATATGTATACCATGGAGTACTATTCAGCTTTAAGAAACAATGGTGATATGGCACCTCTTGTATTCTCCTGGAAAGCGCTGGAACACATTCTACTAAGTGAGGTATCCCAAGAATGGAAAAACAAGCACCACATGCACTCACCATCAAATTGGTATTAGCTGATCAACACTTAAGTGCACATATAAGAATAACATTTACTGGATGTTGGGCAAGGGGAGGGGGAGGGGGGAAGAGGGGAAGGGCATATGCACAAACAATGAGTGCCATGCGCACCTCCCAGGGAATGGACACACTTGAAGCTCAGACTTGGGCAGAGGGGGGTCAAGGACATCATACATAACCTAATTATCTGTGCCCCCATAATATGCTGAAAAAAAAAAAAAAAAGAAGCAATGCCAGTGAGGCAGGTGATTGGCTTAGACTCCGAATCAGCCTCTTTCTCTGTTTGCTGTGTGATATCATGGGATACAGTTGTGTGCATATAAATAGCTGTGTGAGAGAGTGCCAAAATGTCTAAGATGAGCTTAGAAAAGATAAATTTTATTTAGAAGAAAATAATAATACAATATATTTTGGCCTTCAGAATTGTTACATAACTTTTATACTCACTATATGTAAGTTCTGTTGGGAGTGAAGATTTTTTTGTTGCCACTGACAATGTAGACAAAAAGACATTTGTTGTTTTTCCCAATCAAAATTGATCATTTCCTAATGATGCTAAGATTTTTTTGAATCCTAGTGGTTTAATTCTTTAAATAACAATGAGTTACATATTTTGATAACACATAGTTTTTAAAATTATATCAATTTAAGTGACAAACACCATTATGCCTTACTTGGGTTCAATTTGCCTTAACAAATTGTCAAATGTATATTGCCTTCTTACTTTAAGAAAATATTGATTTCAAAAAATAACCTGGAGCTTTCTGAGATTTGCAAAATTATGCCTTAGATTTTTATCATTTTTCTTCTTGATGAAATATAGTCTGTATGTCAAAGTAAAACCTGAAAAAAGATACCACTTTTAGTCATGGTGAAATGACTGTCCTTAGTCTTCCACCAATAACAATTGCTGGACCAAAAAAAAGTGTGTGTGTGCATGTGTGCACATGTGCATGTATTTAAACATACTGGAAAACAGTTAAAGCAGGTAGGAACTGGAGGGGCTGTTGATATTTGACAGAAGAGAGCTTGACTTGGTAAAACTCACCTTGAAACATCTTTCGGCTTGAGGGCATTCCCAAGATTACATGATATATATAACTAAGATGCAAAAGTAACATGTAACCATATCACCTTTAAGAGATTTTGGGCTGGGTGCCGTGGTTAATGCATTTAATACTAGGACTCTGGGAGGCCGAGGCAGGAGAATTGCTGGAAGTCAGGAGTTCAAGACCAGCCTGAGCAAGAGCAAGACCCCATCTCTACTAAAAATAGAAAAATTAGCTGGACACTATGGCACATGCCTGTAGTCCCAAATACTCGGGAGGCTGAGACAGACAGATCACTTGAGCCCAGGAATTTGAGGTTGCAGTGAGCTATAATGACACCACTGCACTCTAGCCAGGGTGACAGAGGGAGACTCTGTCTCAAAAAAAAAAAAAAAAAAAGGAGACAGAATGAGATTTTGAAGTTGCCAAAGCTGCTGAGGGGAATCTTGAGGAAAGGAGTCAACCCTAGATGGGAGGGCTGTACATCTGTATATGAATACTTCTCAGATCTTTGACTGACTTCAAAACTGTGAGAAAACATACCAGGAAACCCATGGGAAACCCACTGCAGGAAGGCCAGCTGAGTTTTATTCTCAGTTTTTAGTCTCTTCTCACTCTGGGAAAGTCAGAGCTTAAAAATAAAGTGTCTGCAATAAAAAATTCAATGGTTGGGTGTTTCAACAGATTAAAGACAGTGTAAAAGACAGTAATCTTCACAGTAGATCAATTTAAATTATATCATCTGAACAAAAGAAAGAAAAAAATTAAACAGAAAAAAAGAACGAAAAAGAAAACTAACAGGTTTTATGACCGATACGACACTATCAGGCTATCTAGCAATGTGTGTTTGGAATCCCAGAAGAGGAAGAGAGAGAAAAGGGACATAGATGTATTAGAAATGGTAGTGGAATCATTTTATCTATAGCATAAATTTACATATCTAAAAAGTTTATCAAATATCAAAGGAGATTAGCAAAAAACCCAGAAATAAGCACATCACAGCCAAGTGCTAAACACTCACAAAAAAGAAAAAAAAAAGTTTAAGGAAGACAGAAAAAAAATGTTTAATGTACACACATATACACATTTATATGTATGTATATATATTTCATATATATGCATGCACTTGAATATAAGGAACAATGGTACAAATGACAACTGACTTTTTATTAGACACAATTGTAGGCTAGAAGATATTAATAACAGATTGATAGGTGTTGGAAGAAGCTGCAGTAACTTGAAGGCTTGGATAAGATTGTGAGAACCCCTTCAAAGATGCCCCACTCATAGGGATGGCAAGTTGATACCAGCTGATGGCAGGAGGCCTAAGTTCCTTGCCACATTGAACTCACCACAGAGCTGCCTGAGTACCCTCATGACGAGACAGCTGGAGTAACCCACAGAAAATCACAAAACTTATTTAATAGTTCTAACAGCTTTTGTAGTTGATTCCGTAGTATGTTCTACACAGAAAACCATGTTTTGGGTAAATAAAAATATACGTTTTTTAATATATCTTCCATTTCTCTTTTCATAATATTCACGTTTTCCTTTATCTTTTTGAACATGTGGAAATTGGAGAAGAATCTAATGTATGATAGCACATAAAATCATAAAATACTTAGGGATATATTTAAGAAAATATATATACAATACAATACAATAATACAAAAATATACAATATCTGCACTGAAAACTACAAAAAGTTGAGAGAATGTAAGAGATCTAAATAGATAGGTATACCATGTACTTGGTAGGGAGACAAAATTTTGGGGATTTCATTTCTAACTAAATTAAACTATAGATTCAATGTAATCCCTATGAAAATCAAATCAGGCTTTTTAGATAAAAATTATCAAGTTTATGTTAAAACCCATAAGAAATTGCAAATGACCAAGAATAGAAAAAAATAAAAAGAAAATAAAAAGAACAAGGTTTGAGGACATACTCTTCCTGATTTCAAAAATTTCCATAAAGCTATAGTTATTCATTGGTACTGTACAGAAGTTCCTATTTTCTCAAAGGATGACCACCAATGATGTCTTAGCCTATTCAAGCTGTTATAGAAAAATACCATCAACTGGGTGTGATATGAAAAAGAGAAATTTCTTTCTCACACTTCTGGGAATTGTGTATCTGATGAGGGCATACGAACCAGTTGTGTCCTCACATGGTAGAAGGTGCTGGCTAGCCCTCTGGTCTCTCTTTTCTAAGAGTGCTAATCCTATTTATGAGGATTCTGCCCTGATGACCTAATCAACTTCTGGTGGGATATCATCATCTTGGAAGTTAGGATTTCAGCATATGAGTTTTGTGGGGACAAACACATTCGGGCTATAGCAATTGAATATTACTAACCCTTTTGAATTTATATAAAAAATTTATTATCTTTAAAATACTTTAATGTTCTTATCATAGCACTGTGTTATGGTAAAACATTTGTAAATCACAGAAAAGCATTCACATAGAAGATTTGGAAACTACAGTAAAGGATAAACAACCAAAATACTCAGTGATACAGTAACGCGTGGACCGTGTTTATCTACCCTTGAATAGGTAATACATAGGTATAAAAAAGACATCAAAACATACACATATATCAGGAGAATATTTTATTTTGACTTTTTAATTGATATCAAGCATTTACCCATATTATTAAATGTTCTCTAATATTGTGATTTTTGGTGGTAGCATAGTTTCCTACTTTAAATCAAGCTCTGTGGTCTGAATGTTTGTGTGCCCCTCTGCATAATTCATGCGTTGAAATCCTGACCCTTAAGAGGATAGTGTTAGGACAAGGAGCTTTTGGGGAAATTATTGGGTCATGAGGATGGAGGTCTGATGACTGGGATGAGTGTCCTTTTAAAAGAGGTCCCAGAGCTGCTTCTATCTTGTGAGGAAACAGCTGGAAGTCACTGTCTATGAGGAATGGACCTTCACCAGACGTAGAATTTGTTGGTGCCTTGATCTTGGACTTCCAGCCTCCAGAACTATGGAGAATACATTTCTGTTGTTTATAAACTACTTAGTTTATGATATTTTATTATAGTGGCCCAAAAGAACTAAGACACCATGCTATAATTTGATCATTCTTTTATACTCATATTTATTCTAATGCTTTTGCTATTCTAAATACAACAATGCAGCTCTTTTACCTAATTATCATTTTGAAACAATCATAAAACACTAAGTAATAATATGCAATAACACATATTACTATTACATTACATATAAGAAATATTACAATAAAATACATTGTTCTTATTTTTTAAGTAATTAGATAATGCTCAAAGTATATAGATATATTAAAGATTTTCCGTATACATAATTAGATTAATTCTGAAGATTTGTTTCAGTTTACACTTCCATTTGGAGAGTATCTGCCTCAATACTGATTTAAGTGCTAAACTTTTGTACTTTTTGTGAATTATCTCTTTCACAAAGTTAACTGCTGTGTTTTTTTTCTCTTCCTTCTCCTCCTCCTTCTTTTCCTTTTTTCCTTCTATGTGTGAGTATGTGTGTGTGTGTGTGTGTGTGTGTGTGCGTATTTAACTATAAATCCCCACTTGCTCATGCTATATTCAGAGTTGAGCCCAAAATCTCTCCCCCACACCAAGACCCTGTTGCAGTCGACCCTATACCTATCAAGATGGTCCTGAATAAATTCATTACCATGTTTTAACAAGTTTCATTGAATAATTGTTTCTTTAATGGTTAAAGCATGAGTTATAGTGTTACTGGCCATGATTTCAATGTTAATGAATCAACAATATGTATTAAATACAGTGTAATTAAACATAAACATACATGAAACAAAGTTATATACTGATCAATGAAAATGTGACCAGAGGCTTGCAGGCAACTTTACCATCTATTTTCCCAAGGAATAATATTCAATATATATTTATCTGTGTGTGTTTATGTGTATACAGTTAATCTATACTCCATCTTTTTAAACTGCTTTTTCACTTTTCTTGTTTTTTAATTTGTAGTCTTTATTCTTTGATGCATAGAAAAAATATTTTTCTAAATTTTCCATTTACTTTATATATAGAAAGCTTTCTCTGTCCAGTGAACTAATACATAGGTGCACACATTTTCTTATAGTTGAATGATTTATTTTTTCATTCAACTCTTTAATACATCTGGATTTCATTTTTTAGTGTAAGGTACATAACCCTGTTGTTTAAGAAACCTGCTCTCTCATTAAAATGTTTCCTTTTGTTTCACATACCAAAGGCAAATGAAACTAATACCCATGAGTCCTGTCACATAAGTTATTTTTTTTGAGGATACCTCTCTGTTAATTAAATACACTATGATTGGTAAAATATGGCTTCCAAGCTCTTGGTTTCCTAAAGAGTTTAGGTCAGGAGTTAACATCAACTTTAAAGCAACCAGGTAAAATATTATAATTTTAGCTTATTGTTTGTGTGGAGATATTTTAATTGTTGTTTGTTTTGCTTGGGACATTTTACTTATTTCATGGCAGACAAATTCTGAAGGCCTCTATTGCATTTTAATGAATAGAGTAAGTCCTCAACAGCTGACCGCAGGCTCTTTTGCCTGTTGGATCTTGGAATGTGACACCAGTCTGCTGTCCCAGACATCAAAGTTCCCCTAACAGGCATGGCAGGAATTGACACATTCCTTGGGTCTAGCTACAGAGGATGGGCAAGAATCATATGCTCAGAGCATGGATCACTACATCAAAATTCTGAGTTTGTTGCTCGAAATAAACAACCTAATCCACTTAATCCTCCTATCCTGATTCCCTACTGAGTCCTTCCTTTGAAACACCAAAGACAAAACTAAAAAGTACTTGAGAAAAGTCTTTGAGACATGCTGCCTGAGCTCAAAAGCCATAGGAACAAGGTAGTCTCCTTTCAAATGTATATGTCAGCTTGCACTTGGCATTCATTATAAACAGCTCTGTGGGCCAGGAGACTAGTCCTAGGAGAACAGCAAGAACATCAGGATAAATGCTTTGCAAAGACATGAAAGCCCTTTTGCAACACACAATGTAGTCAATATCTATCTAGAAATCTTCTGCACTATAAAGTGTTCTTATCAGTAAGTTGTAGGCTAGTAGCTATCAAAAAAAATTCTTTTAGTCTTTATATTCCTTTTGTACTTTTAATGAAAAAGAAAAAAAAAGAATAAATGTGCTTTATCTCACGTTTCTAATCTCTATTGGACAACAAATCCTAAATAGGAACTGAAAACTCTGTGGGTGCACAGAACAAAATTCTAGTACCAAATCTGTATTTCTCAGAGAAAAATTTCACAAAGCATTAATAATATGTAGTTTAACAAGATAGCTAATGAAGTGTCAGTAAGAAACTATCTGCTGTCTTTGAACATTCTGAAGGCCATTGCCATAGCTTGGAAAAGAAACGTATTTGTTTTTTTCCTTCATTTCTTCAAACTAGGTTTACCTCTACAGATTTCTTACTGGGCAACATGATTTAGATTCTTTCTCCCTCTTACTATTGGGCTGTTATTACTGAACACCACATTTCTCATGTCATTCCGCTACTCAAAAATTCTCTGACAGACCCCAATTTCCTAGTGCCTCGACTCTAAAATCCTCTGATTGTATGTCACAGACATCATAATATAGACTCACTTTACCTTAGTCAGTTTGGGCTGCAATAACAGAATATCACAGACTGGATGGCTTTATTTTTAACAGCTAAATGTATTAGTTCTGGAGGCAACAAAATTCAAGCCGGCAGATTTGGTGTATGGTATTGTCAGGTTTTAGACTGAAACCTTCGGTTCTTGGCCAGCTCAAAGTCAAAGAATGATCAGACACACCACAGTTAGACAAGCATGAAAATGAGATTTATTGAGGAGAGAAAGTAAGATTATAGGGCAAGAGCAAGATGTAGGTTTACAGAACATGGTACATATACCACAGATGACGACTGGACTCATTGTCACAGCAAAGTGAGAGCCAAAGGAAGGGTGCAAAGAGAGAGATTGGCTATGGTCTGCATTTTATTTTATAATGCCTGGATAGGGACTTCCCTCATGGTTCAGAGGTCACCATGGAACCACTTTGATTGGACAGTTGAGAGTCACATGACCTGAGCCTTAACTACACATGTTGGTTCTAGATCACTTTCCCATCTTTATGGTACCCATGTGGCTTGGCCCATGGGCTAGAGTCCTCTGCATTCTTTTGCAGCTGGCGTGCAAACTTCTGATTGGCAGATTCATAGGGTATTCCCTCCTCCTCCAGGTAGGGAGAATTAGGGTTGGGCAGGACCAAGATGGGGACACCCACTTTCATCCCTAGTAGACCCAGAATCCCTCACTATCTGCCTAACAGTATTGAACCACCTTCTGTTTGACAGATGGCCTTCTTCTCCCTGTGTCTTCACACGGCACAAGGGGTGAACGAGGCCTGGGGTCCCTTTTATAGGGGCTTTAATTGCAGTCATGAGGGAGAATCACTTACCAAAGGCTCCACATCCAAATACTATCACACCGGTGTCAGTCTGCTCAGGCTGTTAAAACAGAATACCTCAGACATTTTTTTTTTCCTTCAAATATACATTTGAAAGGAGACTACCTTGTTCCTGTGGCTTTTGAGCTTAGGCAGCAGGTCTCAAAGACTTTAATTTATAAAGAACAGAAATTTGTTAGGCACAGTTCTGGAAGATTGAAAATCTAAGATTAAGGTGCCAGCAGATGTGTGCATGGTGAGGACTTGCTCTTTGCTTCATAGATGACACCTTCTTGCTTTGTTTTCACACGGCGGAAGGGGACAAACAAGCTCTTTCAGGCCTCTTTTATAAGATATTAATTGGGCTGGGGCACAGTGGTGTGTGTCTGTAGTCCTAGCTACTCAGGAAGCTGAGGCAGAAGGATTGCTTAAGCCCAGGAGTTTGAGGTTACAGTGAGCTATGATTTCACCATTGCACTCCAGCCTGGGCGACCCTGTGTCAAAAAAAAAAAAAAGAAAAGAAAAAGAAAAGGCACTAATCCCTTTCATGGTGGTCCCCCCCCCATGACTTAATCACTTCCCAGAAGTCCACAACTCTTGATACTATCACACTGAGAATCAGCTTTCAAACTATGAATTATGGAGAGGCATAAACATTCAATTTATAATACCTGATTATTCTAATTTTCTATACCCTAAAAACTATATCCTCTCTTTTAGTCTTCTTTCTATTTCATCTACCTTCTGTACTCAGTTTTTTGTTCTGATCTCTGGTAATCTGATTCACCATCTTTAATCAGTTCTCTCTTAACTTTCCCTCACCTATTTACCTTCCACATACTAACACATTTACAATTTAGTAATTACAAGATTTTTAGTGTTATGGAGATTAGGCCTGTTGTCCAAAACAAACTGCAAGTGCTCTGAAGATATGAATAATATATTGTAATTCCTGTTTCTAAGACACACTGAACAAGATAACTTGCATTTAGGAAAATAAAGGACAGGGTATGATCATTGGTGATGATAATAGTGATGATGATGGTGGTGTTGAATACTGAAAAGGAAATTTTCCTTTTACCATAAAGTAATCATCAGTCACAAATGGCTTTTCAAAAATCAATTTTGATATTATTAAAATTTAATTTATCACATATTCATCAAAGGAACTTTGAACAGAATTACAACAAGGTGTAAAGAGCTTATTAGCAAAGACTATGTGGGTGAAATGAACCAGAGGAGGTTTTATTTAATTTTTTCACTCAACTTATTATGTTGCTCTTTTTGCTAATAAAAATAAATGGTCAATACATAAGTGCACATATAAGAATAACATCTATTGGATGTTGGGCATGGGGGAGGGGGAAGGAGGGAGAGGGGATGGGTATATGCATGCACAAAGAGTGCAATACGCACCACCCGAAGGATGGACATATTTGAAACTCGGACTTGGGGTGGGGGACAAGGGCAACATATGTAACCTAAACATCTGTACCCACATAATATGCTGAAATAAAAAAAAATGAATGGATATTTAGCAAATAAATGAGATTACTTCAACCAAAAAGAATATAATGTTAAATATGTAAGTTTTTGTCTACCTAGTTGCAGCAGCAATTGCAGGATTAAAGGTGGGCTGAGAGGATGTGCGCTTGGCAGCAGACGCATTCAACCTTGCCCTACCTGAATCCATTTGTGCCCCCCATTAAGTCCAATCTTTCACAGAGCCTTCAAGGTGATGACTGACTGTATTCACCACAAGAAGAATTAACACAGGAGGGTTAATGGAAGAAGCCTCTACCCCAGCTGTAACTGGCTTGAAGCCATAATTGGTATTCTTACTCTCACTCCTCCATCAGCCACCACTGATCCAGTGGGGTCATCCAGACTTTTATCGTCAAGTATTACAAGTCTTTAGTTGCTTTGCTTTTGTCAGGCTGTTGTTACTGAAATTGATTATTAAGTTACTACCAGACATTGAAGCAACATTAGATACATACTAAATTTTATGAATTTCAGATGAACTCCTTTCAGCCCCTAGTGGGTAACTGACACCCTAGATCCTTATGGTGACAAGAATCTTCACCTTCCTCTGTTTTGCTGTTGCTGTACTGGCACAAGGAGACCAAAATGAACAGATGGTGGTCTACCTACAATTGCAGTGGAATCCTTGCTGTGTTATTTCTTGGAAATATTTCCTTTATGGGAACCAGGATTATAAATCCAAGTGATTCTAAAGTCATAAAAATCAACATCACAAATTCTGAAACATCAAAAATGCTGGTGAGAATATCCAATCTTATTTCCCAATTATTCAGGGAGCTGTCCTGGATCTGGGAAATTATCTGTTCTTTATTTTATCATTCTACTAGACTTGCTGCTTCTGGACTATATAATATATAACAGGACCAATGGATCTCATGGTAAGGTAAATACAGTTACATTTCTTTTGCTGTAAAAAGGATCAGATGGTCTAAGGACTTCAGAATTCAGTTATCAGCAGATCGTAAAATGTGTAAGTTTATATGTGGCACTGACACATATACAGATAGGTGTCAATTATGGTAAGGACAAATCACTGTCTTCTGGAAGGGTGGTGTCCAATGTAATCAATCTGCCATCAAGTAGGTAATTGAATTATTTGAGAAATGCTGCCTTATCAAGTGAACAGCTTTGGCTTTTGCCGCTAATGGAATTCAGCACAGGCTGTTGCTTAGCCATCCTTAATGAGGGAGAATCCATGCTTTGAGCTAATGCACATTCATCCTTCCCAACACAGATTTTCAATTCTGGCCTCGTTATCTGAGCTCTGCAATACCAAGAAGAAAGGCTGACTGATCTCACTTGGATGAGTCACCCTGTCCAACTGGCTTTTGAGTATAAACTCTACTGTGGATATACTTTGAAGCTTATTATTAATAATATAAGACCCAAAGTTCTGCATATTCTGTGATGACTTTCATATACTCTTCTAACTACCCTATGTACTACTATATATATATATATATATATATATACACACACACTACTATGATCTGTTAATCTTGCTCCTTCCAGATGTCTAAGCCAAGCCAAGTATTTTTCCATTGCTCAGGATTCTATGTATATTTATACCTCAAGTCACTTCTATCTTTCTCTAAAGTACACTTGACTAAGTGTATTGCTTAGAGCTCTGTCAAATGAAAGGGTAACCCTTCAACACTGTATCTACAACAAAGGCCCTGGGGATGGGGAATGATGGAATATTTAAACAAGGACACCAGTGTGGTAGAAACTGAGAAAGAGGAAAAGGAGTAGGAAATATGTTTCCAGAATACATATGGCCTAAAATATTACATGCATTTGAAACATGAATGATGTTTCAGTAATTTATTTATAATACCATTTGTATCCTCTCTTATATGACTCATGTATTTAGCATTCATTATTCTTTCTTTCTTCCTTTCCCTTTTTCTCATTCTTTTTTCCTTTTCTTCCCCCAATTCCCTCATTCTCTCTTTTCACTTTCTTTCTTTCTTTTTTTCTTTCTTTCTTTCTTTCTTTCTTTCTTTCTTTCTTTCTTTCTTTCTTTCTTTCTTTCTTTCTTTCTCTTTCTTTCTTTCTTCTTTCTTTCTTTCTTTCTTTCTTTCTTCTTTCTTTCTTTTCTTTCTCTTTTCTTTTCTTTCTTATTTTTTCTTTGTTTGAAATGTCTTTTAAACTTGACATTGAAATGGATTGAGTATGAATAGTAAATGCTTTCTGAGCTGGCCACTGTATTGGCTATTTTAAGAGTTATAAGCAAAACTGATCACACTGCTGGAATAAACTAGACCAGTCTAAGTATCACAAGCCCTCGTAGCCAGGAGGGCCTGTAGAAATATCTTAGACATCACTTTCTCTACCTCCTCATCTAATGCAAAAATCTCAGATGGACAGTCAACTTCTACATAAAATCCAGCAATGGAAATCCTACTGCTTTATCAAAATACTATTTTCATTGTATTATTGAAATTCAGTTGCATTTGGGGGTATATTTGGTTGCTCTAAATTTCTCATTCTTATTTGTTATCTATATTCTTGAAATTCTTATCCACTGGTACTATTCCTGTTTTCTGGAATAAAAATAAAAACAACAAAACAAAAAAGTTTATTCCAAAATCAGTTGGTGTTTCAGATATTTTCACATATTTCTCCTTCAGTTTGGATTAAGAAACACACCACCACTTATATTATTCTGTTTAAACTTTTTTTGCAGTCCCCACTGGGGTTAGTGATAAATATGTATGGAGGAGTTGAAATATGTCTAACAGTGCAAATCCCACCCACCACCCATTCAATCCCTATTTCTAGAAGAAACCATGGCTCTGAATCTTAATGTCCCATGAAATGTATCCTGGTATGTTTAGTTGAATTGTAGCCTGCCAAATAAAGGAGTCAAAATGACATATAGCAAAGCCTTTCCAACCATTCTAGTTAACCCAATAGAAAGAATAATATCATGGTTTCTTAGAGCAGGGAAGACCTTTAATGATCTTTTAAGGCATGTTTGGAAATTATTGTCATGAATATGGTGTTCCAGCATATCAGTGATCCAATGAGCCAAAACAATTGGCTCTGTATGACAATATACTCAAACTAAGTCTGTTAGAATATTCAGCTTTTGTTTCTTTATTAATAAAAAAAACCTTATATGTTCATGAATTTTTTATAAGCTAATTATTTGCTGTATTTACTACTAAACTCTGGTTTTTCAGACTCAGCTTTTAAAGAAGATGAAAGAGACTGACACTTATTTTCATGTCTCTAGAGATTTAATAAATCATTCAAAATATAGCTAACATCTGTGTGCCAGGCACTGTGTTATGCACCGAAAGTAAATGGTGAATAAGACTCAAAGGTCTCCTGGTAAGAGATGTCTAATAAGCAGTTGATAATATACATCTGGAGTTTTGTTTGGAAGTCACAGGTGGAGTTAGAAATATCAGTCTTTGAGGCTAACCAGTGCTTCTTACTTTCTAAGATGTCTTTCAAACTGTGTTCTAGAGAATTGTAGCTCCTTGAGACCTTAGCAGGCATTCCGTCTTAAAACATTAAGAAATCTTGCAGAAAAGAAACAAGTTGACCTTGAGAAGATACTACTTACCAAATCATTTACTATACAACCTTTTCTCACAGAAGCCCTAACAACATATTACAGAATTGGTTTTCCTGAGAACACAGTCCACGACCCTGACTTGTTTGTACAATTTCCTGGGAATGTCAATAATAACAACATACTCATGGATGATCACATATTTTACCATTAAAGCATGATATGCAGACTATTACAAAAATTTGGGATTACCAGCATTTTGCAAAAATAATACTTGCTATCTATCAAGTTTTCTGCAAGTTTTCTGACGGGTTTGACATTTTATCTGTGCAGATAAATGATAAAGACACTCAACCACTACTCTAGCAAAAACTAGAAGGGTAATTCATGCCGGCTGTGCATTTTTTCAACTCTTCATTCTCTGGATATTTCCCTGTGCATCACATCAATAGCCAGAGGGAAAAAAAAAAAAAAGAAAGTCGATGTGTCCTATGCAGATTCAAAAGGCATATGAACGTGTGTATGTGTGGGCTTATTGTGTGATGTCTCTTTATGTTTTCTGCTTTCTGTGACCCCTTCAGACATAACATGCACCAGTCTTTGAGCTGTCAGGATAACTCTCTTGTGGCCTCCACCTTGTTTGTAAAACTTAGAGGTTTAAAGAAACCACTGTCAAGTGATTACGAAAAAATGTATTCATCTGTCCTGATCCTGCCAGGCTTGTGAGCACAATGGTTGGAGAAGAAAAAAGTGAAGGCAAGAGCTGCCAAGCAATGCCTGCTGTGAGCAAGAGGCCTTTTCTGGATCACTGACCACAGGGACCATGGCTAGGTGTGGGAGCTTTTTATGGCCACTGTTCTTTCTCTGGCTTTTATAAAAATGTGTTTCACAGGTGAATCAAAGCTTATAAAATGAGAAAGAAGGCAAAAGGAGGAGCTTGCGTGGAATACTTCAGCAGTATTCAAGGAAAAATAAAGTAAAACTAGTGAGAGACTGATGCCTTTTACTTGCAGTCCAATGGTGAAAAAAAAAAATCAGTGTTTTTGGCCAGTTGTACCTGCTGGAAATAATTAAATCGGCGGCAGTGAAAATGAAACACTGTATTTAAAAAAATTATATTTTTTAATTTTTCATGGAATTGGGCACTAAGCAGGTGCCTCCACTTGGCGTGCGGCTGGGCTGCCACGTGCCTGGATTTTGAACAGGAATGTTGTACCTCTGGAGGCAAGGAGACTGCTGGGCTCTGGTGCCTCCCTCCTGCTGGGTCTAGGTGGCTTATTGCAGCCAAACTGATTTGGACACCTGCACTTGTGAGACTGGATCTCAAGAATGAGGGAGCTCAGAGGTGAATTGTTTGGTTCCCTCAAATACCGAACTGAAATGAAAAGTAGCAGACATGGAATTAAATAATGCGTATTGTGTAGGACTCAGCCCCATGCCAAACAGAGATGCAGGGGCAGATACGAATCTAGAAGAGCATCTAACTGAAGACAGTTGGGGAAATATAAAAATGTTTGTTAAAAATCCAGTCGAAAAGCCAGTCCTGCCCTACCTCGCCAGCCTTCTCTTTCCAAGTACATTAAGGAATTGCAATTTCCTGTACAACTCTCTGACTTTGCAAGCTGTTTTTCTCTCTTACACCGTTCTCTAACTTGTCCTTGTCTTCACTGAAAGGTGGAATCAAGAATTTAATGTGCACTCAAGGAGTGGTCTGGAATGCTATTCTTTCTCATGATTTCTTGGTAAATATCTTTATTTTTCCATATCCTCTGTACATTCTTAGGTAGCATTAACCCCTCCATCCTTAGAACTTGCAAGTCTCTTTTAAATCTTGTGAAATTTCATTGCAGATAAAGTTGGCCCTTGAACAATGCTGGAGTTAGGGGCGCTGACCTTCCACACAGTCAAAAATTCATGAGAAACTTTTTACTCCTCCAAAACTTTACTAATAGCCTACTGTTGACCAGAAGCCTTACCGATAGTGCAATTAACACATGTTTTGAATGTCATATGTATTATTGATATATACTGTATTCTTACAATAAAGTAAGAGAAAAATCTTATTAAGAAAATCATGAGGAAAGAAAATATGTTTACTCTTCATTAAATTGAAGTGGATACTAATAAAGGTCTTCATCAGGTTCATGTTGAATAATAGGACAAGGAGGAGGAGGAAGAAGAGGGATAGGTCTTGGTAACTCAGGGGTGGTAGAGGAGGAAAAAAATCCATGCACAAGTGGACCTGTACCGTTCAAACCTGTGTTTTTCAAGGGACAATGCATTTGTGATGAATCTGAAATTTCTGGAGGACTGAGACTGTGCTTGTTCACATTCGTTCAGCTTTTCTAATGCCTGGCACATTTTGGGATCTCGGAATGTATTGATTAAATCACAAATTCTACTCCCCCTTTGCAAAAGTGTCATACTTCCCCAGTAACTAGAAAACAAAAGCCAGAATCTTTCAAGTAGACTCAGATCAGATTCTGTCCATTCCCAGCCTATATAACTTCGGGCCACTAATGGCATTTTTTCATTGTCTTCCTGTGGGGTTTCTTCAGTCACAGGAAAGGAGAGAAGTAGGCAAGCCAGACATCACAGGCTGGGCAGTGAGGAAAGGAGGGTCATGGGCAAGCTTGAATCCTTGGGCACAGGCTAGAGCTGTTGTCTACAGGTTAGATTTCTTCTCTCTCTGGAAAACCTCAGCCCTGTTTTTGAGATTTTATAACAGATTCAGTTAGTTTCGGACAAATTATCCAGTAAAGTCCCACTTATATAAAGTCAACTGATTAGGAGCTTTAATTACATCTGCAAAATCCCTTTACAACAACACATAGATTAATTTTTTGTAATTAGTGTTGGAATTGGGGACTGTAGCCAATAATTGGGGACTGTAGCCAATTACTCTCTCTGATGCTACAAGAAAACCGTCACAACTTCCCATCCTTTTCTGGTCTCAGAGTCAGCTTTGGGGGAACTCAAACTACCACAAGATTCTTGATGACCCAATGACAATTTTTTTGGTCATACTTTTTTTCCCCACTACACTTATCCTTTTAACTTACCTTTTGTTCATGCACAAATATTTGCCACTTAACAAACAAAATTGCTGTCAACTGTTTCCCAGTTTTCTTTTCTACTATTTTGAGTGTTCTGACCCTGGCAAATATTCCGCTTACTGAAATCATACCCTTCATCTTGTAAATGCCAACAGTGACAGCCTCTTGGGGGGAAGCATATACCCCAGCACTCTCCAAATTCTGGGCATACTTTGTGACTATCTCTTATACCTTCACACCTTCCCCTTCACATACTTTACCTTTTTTTATGGCCTCCATGAGTTGATTTGGCCAGATAAACTTAGCAGGAGACGTAGAAGTGATACATGTCTCTCTGTACGGAAGCTTGAGGAACCATCCAGTGATTTTCCATGTTTCTCTTTTTGTGTGTCTTGGTAATCAGTGAAGCACTGAAGCAAAGCTACCTAATTGGCTATAATGAGTAGACACTTTCTCCTCGTCACCCCCAACCCCAGCTGACCCACACTGCGCATGTGTCGTGAATGAGGGACGATTGTGTGTATGTGTGTGTGTTAAGCTACTGAAATTTTGGAATTGTTTGCTTAGACTTGTTGTTAGCCTAGGCTAACCTATGCTAATTGGTATACCCTCTGATTCTCGGATCCATCTAGTACAAATGAAGCTCTCTTTGCCTTTGTTTTTGTAACAAAGAAGCTCTCTTTGCTCTTTGTAGCACCACTCTCCTAGTATTTTGAGTACAGCACTTACTGCAGGCTATTCTAAAATGTTAGTTCTACATATGGATTTATGAAATCACAATTTATGAAAATTAAGGAAGTATTTCATTCAATTTTTCTTTATAACCTCAGTATCAAAAAATGTCTTGAATATAATAAAGAGTTAATAAACTATGGTTAAAATTAATGAATTGGGACAACCAAGAATTTCTAGAACTTCTTTGGGATTGCTGTCTGGCCCTATATAGAAGCAAATATTTAATTCTAATTGTTCTTAATTGTCAAAAATTAGTCAAAGCATCATAGAGTTGTCTGAAGATAACTAAACCCTCTCATGATTAGATTAACAGGAAGTCATGACAACATTTAATCATAACCTATCACTAGCCCACTGGATTACCTGCAAAGAAATGAGAAGAAAAAATGAATTCCGGAAATTCAGAAATGTAATATTTCATGGTACAAATTGTATTCTGCCCTTTGCCTTCATAAGTAACATAATTGCATAATGATCTCACTTGCTCCAGAGAAGTACCTTGACATCTTTATTATATTTGCCTTTATCTGGCATAGGATCTGTTCAGGCCAGCAATGCCTCCATTTAATAGTTCAGTTAAATAGACCCAATTAAACTCGATACTGACCTTTTTAAACAAGAGCGTTTCGATGGATTCCAAACCTGAGAGCATTATATGAGGTGACTTTTTTCCTGTCTCCCTATGATTCGAGAAAGTCCAAAAGTCAGAAAAATGCTTGCATAGGAATAAACCTCAAGTTTAAATCTTCAGTTTGAGTTCAATATTGCTATGACTGTTTCCATGGGCTTCTGAAAAATAATTGTTTGTTGTTTAAAGTTAAAAAAAAATATGACCCACAGTCATAATTATTGACTAAGTCTTTGTAAAGCAACATTATATGCAGAGTTATACACAGTGCCTGTTCACACCTGTTATAGGTTGAATTGTGTCCCCCACAAGAAAAAGATATTTTGAATTCCTAAGCCCCAGTACCCCAGAATGCGATTTTTTGGGTGAAATGGGTAACTGCAGAAATAATTATAATAGTTAAGATGAGGTTATGCTGGAGTAGTGTGGGCCCCAAATCCAACATGACTGGTGCCCTTTCAAGAAGATTGCCGTATGAAGACAGAGACACATAGGGAGAATATCATGTAACTACTAAGGCAGCATTGGAGTTATGTAGCTGCAAGCCAAGGGATGCCACAGACTGCCGACAAACCACCAGAAGCTAGGAAGAGGCCAGGATTAATTCCTCTACAGGTTTCAGACAGAGCATGGCACTGCCAACACCGTGATTTCAAACTTCGAGCCTCCAGAACTGTGAGACAATAAATTTCTGTAGTTTTGAGCAACCCAGTTGGAGATACTTTGTTACAGCAGCTCTAGGAAGCTCATGCACTATTTAACCATCTAAAGTGCACACATTTAGATGGCATGAAGGAGCAATAACCAGGCAGGAGAAGAAAGGAAGATGAAGATAAAATACTTGTCTGATAAATCGCTGTTGGAAATGCAGAGCTGTCGGTGGTGGTGTTTCCACCCAGTCAGGTATTAGAAAGGTTAAGACCCCAGAGTCATCTTGTGATAAAAAGTAAATCTTGGACAACAGGGCTGTGTGGCAAGGAATGTGGAAGCCCTTAAACCTAAGCGGTTCGCTTACCTCGCAGTAGCTGTGTGAAAGTCTCTTGTGTATTTTGTCTCCTCTGTGTGCAGGTTTCTCATATATTTACGGCCTAATCCTCCAAGCAAAAGTAATATTTATTAAGCAAAATAAATATTCAAGTAAGGACTTGGAAATGCAAGTTCTTTTGTATTTTTACAAACAAGAAATTACTTTCTGTTTGGCTTTTTAGAAAATTGCAAACCCATACATTTTAAACACCGTCTGAATTCAAAAACCTGTTCTCTCATCTCACATTTGGTTTCAGCTACTCCTAATCAGCTCGATACATTTATTTCCAGAAAACATTTCCTAAAATGATCTTAATTAGAACATGAACAGCCTTAAGAATAATAAGAAACTAAGAAGAAAAGGAGGTCAGATTGGATAAAATACAAAATTAAAAATAAGACCAGATGAGCTAAGAATGGTTTATTTTAAACAAATGTATTATTAAGGGAAATTGCTTAATATTTAAACTCATTAAATCAAGTTCAACAATTTTTTTTTCCTCTTTAAGTAACTCTTTTCTGAATCAATGCAAACCATACTTGAGCTGTTTCATCAGAGCATGTTTGATTTGTAAATACAAGGCAAAGGACTAAAAACAACAGAAATATCCTACTAAAAATCAAACTAATTGACAAAATGTCCTTTTAGCTCTTTCAACAGTTTTAAAAATCTCCGCCAAGTATCTGAATTTATGGTAGTTTTATCTTTCATCACTATTGTCAGGTGACCCTCATCTCTACGACCAGAATTCTGTTCTCTGTGGACTTCCAAAGTGTAAATCAGCCCTTGAACTTGGTCATGAAAGGACATTTGACACAGAGTGCTATGGAAAGACTAAAATATGTCTTTTATGGAAACATTTACCCTGAAAAGATATTTAATGCTTCTTCTTCCAATTACTCACACGTTAATTTCAACTTTGTTTTTTTGGCCTCCCTCTCCTTGCCCTTGAGTGACAGGTATATTAGCTAAGTTTGTCAGGCTAGTTGCCTGTCTCCCCAGAGAAAACCCAGGAAGGGCTGACCTCATGCTCACATCATGCGGGGCCAGCTCAGACTTCTCTATCAGTCAGCGCCTGGGAAGGGCAAGCAGGGTCTCAGCTGCCTTCCTGAGTGAGCTTGATGATAAAGTTTATCCCATCAGGAATGAGAGTATTGGTCAGAGTCCAGTTGCATGGCTTATGTTGAGAGTGAACTTTTCGACATTTCAAATCTGCCATATCAAATTAAGCAGAATAAAGCCGGCTGTTTGCCCGATTATTTATAACATCACAGGAAACTTGGAATGACTTATTAAAGAATGGAAATATTTCTCTTTCCTTAGAATTAAGCTTGCCTCTGCCAAGATATACAGCAACTGGCTGGGTATGAGAATGGTGCAAAAAGAGTTCCCAGTTCCAAGGTTATTAAAACATACCTGGATTCATTTAAAATCCAAACCCAGTGCAAGGATGAACAATCTGGGGACAGCCTGGGGTGCCACATTGAGCTCGCTGGGCAGCCCTTGTTTCATGTACATAAAAAACAAAAGTAACAGGAGCATTTGATTTTGCTGAGAATGGTGCTGACCATAGGCTTTGGCCAAAGGTGTTTATCACCTTAATAAGCCCCTAGGAATGCAGCTGAAAGGGTGACTTTGAAAGTGGTTTTAGCATCCCTGCTCATTTATTAACTACATCAAGACCAAAAATCACTGATGAAAAGCAGCAATAGATTTGGGAAATATAAATGTTGTATCTGTGAAAATTTTGAGGTGTTATTTTACTTTTTCACTGCTTACAATATGAGATCCATGTAAATAATTTAAGAATGTGAAAATATATGAAGGTTTTAGTTACCTAGTATCTTACCATCCAGAGATATCAATTATTAGCATTTTAGTATATTTCCCAGTGGCTTTTTTCTATGTAAAATCAGGTCCATGCTTATGCAAATATTTCATGACATGTATTAATACATATTTAAGTAATGTATATTTTAACTAAACCTGTATATATACACATATGTGCATATATGTAAACACATATCTATCTGTATGTCTATCTACCTATTCATAGTCTTAGTTATCTTTGAAAACCTGATGGTTAATAGCACCATAATATTCAGTCACTTGCATAGTCCATGATTTACCTAAAAATATCCTTTTTTTGTTCACTTTTTATGTTGTTTACAATGATCCCTTTCTTCCTATTATAAAAATGCTACAATGAATATCCTTGTACGGAAATTGTCCCTTTTCTCTTTGAATACTGCTTTAGGGTAAATTGTAAGAAGTGGATTTAATTGGGTCAAAGAAAATCAGCACCTTTAAGATCCTTAATATGTATTGCCCAACTGCTTTCTGTTAACCTAGTACAAATTTACACTCTCCAAGTGGTATGTGTGATTACCCTGAATAGCCATTTTCAAGGTTACGAATCAGGATCATACCCCATATTCTCCTTGAGCTTCTTAAATACACTTTTTTACTAGCATCTTCTTTCTATGAAAATCTCAATCAAGTTTGTGAGACAAGTTGTTATTCCTTGTTTTGTGCTGATCTAAGGGATAAGAGTATATTACTCAAATATGTATAGTCACACACATGCCTGTCCATTCAGGATATTTTTGATGCCCAAAATGTGTTTTTATAGTTACAACAGTTTCTGGACTGATTATGGCATGATATAATAGTGATGATGGTTTAAAATTAAATATACATATTTTTAAATGGGCACATTAAAACAATTTGTGTGTTAATTATTTTGAGTACTGACAACATTTGCTGACATATAAAGCATGGGAGGTTGTGCTAAAAGCAGGTTATTGTGTTGATGGCTGTGAGCCATATGCTACTCACTTTCTATGTGTAATCCTTACTGACATTTGTACGCCTGCTCTAGGTAAGATGAATGGAAACTCTCATCACAGCTGAATTGACTCAAAGGCAGAGGAAAGTGCAAAGAAAATAAATAAATAAAATTTTAATAAATGAAACACAAGGACAGTGGAAGAAGATAAAAAAAGGAGGGAAATAAAGACTAAAGGAACATAGACAGAAGGGATACATGAGGTAGGGGCCATTGTGCACTGCATGCTTCTTTTAGCTATTTCTTGGAGACAAATTTGCCCTTACCTGCCTTTGCTCAGCTACTGAAATGAGCAATGGATTAGGAGACAGAAAAGAGGCCATAATTATCTACCAGGACTAATTCTGAGTGATTTAAAAAAAATTTTTTTTTCTCCCTCAGCCATATTTCTTCCCAGGCAGAGAGGAGGCATATATATTGGCTCATCAGTATTTCACAGCACTGTTTTGGGGACAATAGCATAAAATAGATCTGAAGAATCATGTCTTGAGCAGACATTATTTTCTGTATACTTCAACACTTGGATTCTTCATTCTATCCTTGAAAAATTGTAGTTAAAAGAGAGACATCATAGATAGAGCACGTTTAAGGCATATTAAGAATTGTGGTATAAAATAAAGGATTTTAAAATTATTCCTAGAAATTTATCAACTTTATTATCTTGTATTTAGAAAGAACTTAATTGAACAAGGAGAATCTAGTTCTTTGGTTGCTGGAACAAAAGAGGAAAGCCCATTTTATTTTTTATATATATATATGTATATATGTATGTACATGCATACACTATATATAAAAATGCATACATATATAAAATAAACATATAGCTTGCATACATACACATATATTCACAATTCATTCATGGGTAAGTTATATTAATATTTGTCTCATAAAATCCAAGGATGCTTTGTTGTTAAAATGTCCCCATGAGAGATTTACACATATGATTCTTTTTTAGTTCCAAGTATAGGCTTATAAAACAATACTGCATTGTTTAACATTTTTCCACGTTTTATATTAAAAGCTTGGTTGCCTGGAAAACATTATAAAACAGAGTTATTGCAGAGTTAATATGAAGGTTGCTGTTCATTTAATTTTTAAAAAAAGAATATTCACTGTAAACTGAAAAGGCCTTTAAAATATGTCTGTTTTTTTTAAACTGCGTATTGCATGAGGCCAAACTTTTTTCATATACCTCAACCAAAACAATGTATAAAAACACATTAAATGCAGAAGATATGACAACTCAGCTGTCTTTATTAAAATATACATTAAAGATGTTTGCAAAAACATAAAAGAAAAATGATAAAGCAGTTCTTCTCACTAAATTATTTTATAATTATTTTTATGAATATTGTATATGATTGTGTTCTTACAATAATGGGCTTCTTATTTTACTTTATTATTTGTTATTTGTTACTGTTATTTGGAATGAACTATTTGCTAAATATTTAATTTTTTAATATTTAATTTTTCTGTTTTAGTTTTTTATATATTAAGTATTGATAGATTAGAGAATGATTTTATTGTCTTGGTCATATTTCTTATTTTTCAGGCAGGAAATGTTGGACTAGTTTTTTTTCTCAAAGTAAATCCTGAAGATGATCTATAATAGATCTATATGAAGGGCTTGTTAAAATATGTTTAACTTCCTCAGAGTCACCAAGTCATAACCTATGAAAGAGAGGCCTTTCATAAAAAGGACCTTGGGGATTTTTCAGGTTCTGTTAAAATCTAAGTGTTATCTATTAGATGGCCTCTGTTGACTTTGCTTCATATTTGCTTTGCTTCAGTTGGGTAAATACCAGAATACCCGAATTCCCAGGTATTGTCAGGGCAAACCGAGTGCCTGGATCACCTGGGTTCCAAGTCTGTTTATACATGTCTCAATTTTAAGGTTCGCAGATAAAATAGAGAATGTCCAATTAAATCTGAATTTCAGATATGCAATGATTCTTTTTTTTTAGTATAAGTATGTTCCAGGCTATATTTAAGACATACATATACTAAAGAATATGCATCATTATCGTTTATTCAAATACTGGATGGAACACATTTATGCTAAAAGTTATTTATTGTTTATCTGAAATTCAAATTTAGCTGTTTGGCCTGGTTTTTGTTCGTTTGTATGTTTTCTTTTGCTAAGTCTGTTAGGCCTACCACTTTCCATACAGTCTACTATTTCTTCTAGGAGGTATTATCCATAAAAAGATTCGATGAGACAATGTGGAAATGTCTGACCTACAGGATTTACTAATTGTATGGACTTAGGTAGAGCCATACAGGGGGGATGGCAGAACCCAGGAACTCTCTTGCAATTACGGTTAAACCTTTTTCCATGATCTCACAGCCTTATACAGTAAACCTCTAAATCTTCCTCAGAATTTCTTTCAAAAAGGATGACTGTGGAGCTCATGTGACTCCACTTCCCATTATTGTTTACTTCATTTCAATGTAGTTTTTTTCTTATTTTCAATTCTTTAGCACATTGGATGCCATCTCAATGATAGAGCAACTGGCACAGAGAATGTGCAGTTCAGTCTTGGTGGAAGTCTCTGTTCTATTATGTCAAAATTTGGCTGTGCTTTTGTCTGCTCTTACACATATGGTTGTAAGGATGCAAGCATTCTTTAGCGGTTCTGCCTCCTGATTTTCTCTGTCTCTCCAGAAGGTCTACGTGACCTCTATGCAGGCTGCTACATTTACTGGCCTCTTATCTATTTCTGCCAACCCTGTTATCCTCTCCTCTTCCAACACTACAGACTTCCCTCTGAGCAATATTCTCCACTCAATCGTCTTTCTAACCTTTTTTCATTCAAGTGCTTTCTGATCCTACTAGTTGCAGATAAAAGACTGTTTCAAAATCTCTTTGTTAAAAAGAAATGCTTCTGTTTTTAAGAGAGTGGTCTAGAAAAAGAAAAATATTAATAACTTACCAGATAATATTTCCTTTTTCTACTGATCTCAACTATGACTGAGCAACTTGTAAAAATTGTCTTTTATGTTTGTTTATTTATGATTAGAGAGTAGTTCTTATTTTCTAATAGCTAGCATTGTCCTCTAATCATTTTCATAGTTGATTTCAACTTAAACAATTGACAGGGCCAGATTTTGATACATAATGTGATATTTCATCTTCTTTAGAGTTGAAATGAGAAGCAAGATTCTGACTTCAAAAGCCAAAGTTCTACCATATGCCAAATAGGGACATTTTCTTGAATTTCAATGGACAAGTGTTCCTTTCGCCACTCAATCCAGCATCTTAGGCTAGAATTTGGATCCAGGAAATATCTTATTACAAAACCTGAAATAACTTGAGTTGGAGATAGGTGTATTGTTTTTGGCTTTTTTTTTCAGTAAATTAAATGAATATCTCTAAAAAATTCCCTGTAATATTTTCAAGTCTGTTTTATTTTATTTTATTTTGATTTTTACATTGATGGTTTCAGCTAAGGAAAAAAAAAAACATCAAACTCTCCTACAACCAAATTGCAGAAAGAAAAATTAAATGGAACATTTATATTTGTGTGTATTATAAAATATGATTCTCTAACTGAGCTATGTCATTTTATGTAAAACAAAAATGGTTATTTTTTCTATTTTTTATTATTTATTGTCTAGTTATTCGTGTCTGCTATCATTATCCTCATTTACCTGATTATCATTTTAGACCCTTTCAGAACAGTATCTTTACCACGTTTATAGTTCTATTTTTTTCTCATATTGTAAAAATAATATTACAAGAACATTAAGAACTTTGAAAGAAAAAATTCCTAGTATCACATAACAAAGCCATTAATATTTTTATTTACGTAGACTACTTTTGAATCCTTTTTGTGAACAAATATTTACATAATGTTTGCCATAGTATACAATAAAATTTAGTGTATGTTTTAGTGTTTGAAAAATTTTACTTATAAGATTGTTTTAAGAATTACATGAGAATGTAATTGTGAATGCATTTAGTATGATGTCTATCAAATAGATACTTAAATCCATCTTTGAATCTGTAATTCTCAATAAACTTTTCTTTCCATGTTGTAAAGTGCATAATATCTAATCAAATTGATGCCTCAAAATTCATGCAACATTGTCCTTGTAGCATTCATTTTTCCTTTTCTTCTGTTCTTTTTCTCTTTTTATCATAGGTAATGAGGCATGAGCCAATAAATTCTAGCATTTTTTTTTTTCCTTCACATGACATTTTGGAGAACTAAGCTTCCTATATTAGATGATCTAAACATTGGGCTATCAAAGATTTTTCCAATTTTTGTTACCACCCAGAGCACATCTGCACATCATCAAATTAGCAGACTTATTTCTTATTAAACTAAAACTGTTATTAAAAATTGCTGTAATTTTTTTTTATTTTTATAAGTGTGTTTCTTGTATTTCTTGCATTACTATAGAGGCCAAACCTTTTCCAAAATTCTATGTGCTACTTATTTTTTATTACTTATTATCTAAGTTTGTTATCCATTTTCATCTTTTTTTTAAAGTTTAATTTATACAATGCATGTATATACTATATAGGCTTTGGATAGGGGTAGAAAAATAATAGAGTTTAGCAGATCCTAGAGAGCGTTGGCTGGACTGAGTGCTCCAGCTGGAGGGGCTCAGGGAAATCAAAGGACAACATGGAGGTTGTTGGGTTCCTAGAGGAAAGTAGTGATTTCCAGAATAGTTGCCAGAAGTGATAGATGAGCACAAAAATGAAGAGAAGATGACAATAAACAAATAATTCCCATGCACAAAATATTTCTCTTTTGGTACATTAGTGATTCATTTATGCTATGCATGAATTTTGTTTCTAGAACTTCAATCATTTAGAAAAGTTGACCATGCCTCATTGAAAGATGGCTGATAGAAAGCAGGAAAAGCAAAAAAAAAAAAAAAAAAAAAACTAAATTTTATGCAGTTGGACACTCATTTTAGCCTAAAAATGTTAACAATCACCTTGGCTTCAAAAAGGAAAAATAAATAAATAAAGAAATAAAGCATTTTGTGATTCTTTTGGTGGGAAGGTGTGGTAGCAGCTTCCTTAATAAGTAAAAACCCAGAAATTTTTAGATACTAACTTCATCCTAGTCTCTGTTACTCTTTCTTCCTTCTCTTTTTATTGCCATTCATTAAAGACCCCAAGATAAGAAAATATATATTTATGTCTGTGCAAAATCTATTTCAGATGATTATCAGAAAATGGCTGACCCCTGTTACCTGTGCCAAGATAGAAGAGGGGGTGGGGGAGAGAGAGAGAGAGAGAGAGAGAGAGAGAGAAGGAGATTGAGACCTGGAATACCTAATAATGGGATTCAGGACACACTACCCCAACATAGGCTACCTCAGTATTTTGAAAACCAATAGAAGCCAGAAGGTCTTTCTCTGACCTTCTCCTGAAGTAGGTAATAAGACCCTCAGATGAGAGGTGCTCACACTATACCTGGAGAAAGGAAACATCTTTATTTCTGAAGACAAAGGGTCACAGAGAAGAATCTGACAAACAGGTCTTGCCAAGTTCTCCTCAGTTATTACAATTAAGTTATAGCCCCTTTGTCCTATCATATTTCTCCATGACTGTCTACTCTTCCTCACACCTTATGTAAAAATACACAGGTTTTGCCACTTCTTTGGGTCTTCATTTACTTCTGCAGGCTCTCATGAGACATAAAGCTTATTAAATAAATTTATATGCCTTTCCCTTATTAATTTGTATTTTTTTAGAGAGGCTTTAGCTATAATCCTAGGATGAGTAGAGAAAGAAATGGTCTTCCTCTCTTACTCTTATAAGCGAACTTAAGGAAAAATAGCAGCTTGCTATTTTAAACAGAAAGAATATGATGAGTTGAGCCAAAAGGACATAGATATTTCAAGAGATACTATAGTGCCATCTCAAGCATTACCTAATAATTAACATATAAATGATTCATGCTGACAATTAATCCACATGTACACTAAAATGTTCATTCTCCTGCATGTGAAAAGTGGGCAGTAAAATTTGGATTTCTTCTTTCTTTTCACTGTAAGGAAAGAAAACATCTTTTTTTTCCTACCTATCTTAGGATCTCTAGCTGGGTCTCGATAAATTAGATTGGCCAAAGATAGGTTAACGAGAGAAAAACAAATAGAAATTTATAATATTAATATGTGCATCAAGCATGTACACACTGGAGCACCCAGTGATAAGAAACCCAATGGGGTGGTTAGAATTTGGGTTTATATATTATCTTGGCTAAAACAAAGGAAAAAGAGATTGGGACTTCTGGGAGGAAGATGCAAACATGACAGGGTGATCAGGAAAAATATGGAAAACATGAGTTGCTTAGTTAGGTTTGTTATTCAGATTTAAATCAGTGTTTTCTCCATTGATAAAAGTTGTTAAGAACCTTCCTTTTCTAGGCACCAGAGAGAAACATCCAAACAAATGGGAATTTCCTTTACAAAAGGAAAACTTTTGCCCTGATTTTAGAGATTTTTCTTCATCTATTGGTTCCCACTGGTCTTTAGCTCAAAATAATCCTGATGCCAAAGAGGCACATTTTGGGATAGCATAGTCTGCCATCCTTCATGACTTTTAACCAGGCATGTCAAGTAGAGTATAATAGCTGAACTTTACAATATGTGCTAGTTTATTTAAAAAGAAAAAAAAGAAGAAGAAGAAGCAGTAATAGCATTAGATAAAATACATTTATTTAAGATGGAGGGGGAATTGGTTGCAAAATAGGGCGTAAAAAGTTACTTAAAAGCTATTTCTACTCATAGCATTTTCTCCACTACTATAATAGAGTTATAGTGCAGTAATGCTTTGCTTACAGGCAAGCAATTAAGCACCTGCAGCCACTCCACAGGATATAGCTTTCACATGAATAGCTATTTTATAAATAAGCAAATAGAAACACATACATGTGATGGTAAAGGCAAACAGCGCTTGGATTTTAAGTTTTAAAAAGACAGCTCTCTACTTTTTTGAAAGTCATTTGTTTCCATATATACGCAATCAAATTCACCTTAGCCTTTGCATTTCCCAGAGAAATACGTCATGATATATTTATTATCCTGTTAGTCCTCTACAGCCATATTAGCATAATAGGGCTATGTGTAATTATTATTTGCATAAATAATCATATAAGTAACAGTATTAAGGGAAATATAAGTGATTTATGAGCAATGCATATGGTAAATATAAGCATGTAATTTCTCCATTGTAGGTGGGAATTTACGTTCATTCATCCATCTTCATAGGTTTGATAGTCTATCCCAGGAGAGCAAGACTGCTGCCTCAGCCCCTCTCTTATGCCCTCTGGATGCTCCTTGTTTTTACATGTCTTGTACAGCATGAGGAGCTCTTTGCAATTTATTCAAATTCAGAAACAACTGGTATTGAATCTCAGCTTTGCTGTGTACCACCTAAGTGACCCTACAATTTCTAAGCCTGATTTTTTTCATGTAAAAAATGGATATAGAAATAATAATCACCACTCCAGTGACTGTGAGAAATCTCCCTTCAGAGAGTGAGTCAATGGGTCTCAGAAAAAAGACACTTTTTCTCAAATTTATGTGTTGCTTCAGGATCCATCACCAGTTAGCCGTGAGCTGCCTTTACACTGTGGCCTCAGGAGGGCGCTCCTTCCCCAGCGGTGCCCTGTACCCAAAGTGCCTGGACCTCAACTTTCTGCGGCAGAGCTGGGAAACCAGGATAAAACTTAACAAGTACTGTCACCAAAACTCGTGGATAACGAAAAGAAATTAGTTCATGGGGTTTACAGTATAATCTTGTAAACTTTAAGCACAGAAAAATGGTGCAAGGAGAGGAGATTGCATAAATTAAACCAGTAAAAAAAAAAAAAAAAGAAAAGGATAATGAGAATTTCATTAATTTAGAAAACATGAAATATACTTCAAGGCATATTAAGGTTGTCCAAATTTTTCTATTTTGAAAGTTTTGGATTTTACATAAATACTGCATTAAAATTAGACCGGACCTTTAGAAGACAGTATCGTAGAATGGTAAGAGCCTAGATTTTAACAACAGTAGTATGACAGCTTGAGTATTTGATCCACTGTTAACTTTACCATTTTGGTGACATTATTTAGCTTCTCAAAGATTGTCCTCATTGGTTAAAAAGAAATGATAATGGTGGTATCTACTTCACAGTTTTGGGAGCAGCAGCCAAATACTTAGTACGTTATCTGGCATGGAATTAAGGTATGATACTAAGACAGGTGGATGGAAAGTTAAGAGCATGCAAGAGGGTGAGAAATGAAATTGAAGGTCTCTACAAAGATAGATGACGGTTTTGAAAGATACATTTATAGTAACTCAAAGAAGAAATCAAATCAGACCATTTTCTTATAAAGATTTGGAAATCTCTTAAGTCTACCCAACTTTCTCCAAAGATATTTATCAGAATCTACTCAAGAAAACTTTTCTGAATTTCTTCACCCTGAAGGAAAAAAATTCCCCTATTTTACAGCATTAAAATGAAGACAAATTTATGAAGGAATAAGACAAAAATTTTATATCATAAAATATGATGCAATCTCATATTAGAAGAAGGTTTGTGGTTGGTTACTGTTGTACCTTGTTTAATAATAAATTAATTTTACATGATTGCAATACTATGTGGTGTAAAATTTTTATTTTAGATAAAATATGACTTTTGTGCTCATTTCTATACTGAATACCAGATCTTCAAGCTGCTTTCTGTTGAAATGTAAAATTATTTCTTAGGGAAATTCCAGGTATAGGTTTATATAATTCTGACTTATTGTGAATTTCAGGGTGCACAACCAAAAGCAGTCAATGGGTCTTACTTTTTTCAGAAACCTGAGTTTTAACTTTGAAAATCCAAACTCCATGCTGAAAAATTTAGGTGAAACATAGCTCTATCATTTACTTTGTTTTGATACTGTGCATACAATAATATGAGATAGAAGATTTATTGTATTTAAAAAACACACAAATCAATAACCTCACCAACCTATTTTAAGGAGAAATTTGCCTTCTACATGTTTTTTTTTTCTACACGGTTTTTCACTTGAGGACTGTATAGAGTTCGTTTTCAGCAAGAATCTGAGCGCATCTCCTTCCCACAAATAATAATTACAATTGATGTCAACTCACCTCTTATTGTCTTTGCTGCTCCCCAAAGGAATTCAACAAACGAGGGAGAGATTGATGAGGGAAGTTGAAGCCCGTCTTGTATCACATATACTCAAAAACTTGCCAAGTTTAAAGTCAAATTAGGAATTGACATTAAACCTTGAAAAGTTGGTTGTAAAGAATAGGATAGCAGCTAAAATTTACAGCAGAATAAAATGTTAGAGTCCCTAATAAATGTCCAAGGAGAACATATACTCTAAGAGAGTAGACTCATTCCAAGGTTATCTTAGATTTCATAGAAACATTTCTATTAAGTTCCTATATAAAAAGTGGAAAAAGAGAAGAATATTTTAACAATTCACATAAAAATTTTATTCCTCTTAAATTAAAATTGCTTATAGTTTATTGTCAAGTATAATATTCTAATTACGAGATTCTGAGTGTCATCGGAGTAGAAATGGAATTGTTATTAATAAACACATAAAAACAACAAATAACATATGTTATCCAAAACAAAAGTACCATACCCAAGAAGAAACTTACATTTTCCTGGTAGTGAATTTCCTGACATCTCCCATGATCTAATCATCTAATCCCAGAATATCAGAGCCAGGCCTCCCGTGCTTACTTAATATTAACCATCAAATAGCTAAATGGTATGTTCAATAGCATTCCATAGAAAGTTGATATTTCAATAATAGAGGTAATTTTAGTAAAGTTAAAAAAGAAAACCATATTCAAATTGTCATAACAATTCAGGAAGTTCTTCCATGTGCCTCCCAGCCCCCAAATTCTAGACCAATTTGTCCCTTCCTATAGTCAAAGCAGAGACAGATCATAGATACATCAACACAAATTTAAAAGTGTGTTCAATTCTCATGAGTAAGTAGCTGCCTCTGTTGTTTTACAGAGCATGAAACAAGGGAGCTTCCCTGTTTAAACAAATCTGTTTAAACAGAAATCATGGTTGTAATAATTATAGAAATTGATTTGATGAGAACTGAGAAGTATTTGGAGTTGGAACTATGAGCCATTGTTGGATAAAGAAATTAAGAACCTTTTGCAAGTAGTGATAAATACTGTGACTCAAGGATGTGGCCTTTCAGCACAGACAGGCAGGGACAGACTTCAGCACCTCAGAGAAGCAAAGAGCATCACAGAGAAGACCGGCAAGCTGGAGGAATTTCAGTTGTGCCTGGCTAGTGATGAAGAGATGGAAGTTAAAACTATATCACATTTATTAATAAATATGCATGTAGCATTTGCTATGTGGCAGGCACTAATCCAAGCCAATTAAAAATATTAAATGTAATCATCTTTGTAACAATCTATGAGCTAGGAACTATTCCTATCTATGTTTTGCAGGTAAGGAAACTGAAGCACAGAGTGGTCAAGAAACTTGACCAAGGATACAAGGCCAGTAAACAGTCTTCTCAGGATTGGAAGCCGGGCATTCTGTCCTCAGAGCCTGTGCTGTGCTGTCAACCACAATTATAAATGCTTTCAGAATGCTAAATGGGACTCCCCCTCAGTTGTAGAAAAGGCCTCAAAAGTCAGAGAAAACAAAGAAATTGGTGCAAGTGGTCCCACATCCCAAAGGAAGGCACTTTGCTGGATTTGTAGAAATTCTAAATCAGTTAGGGTTCATAAGATTACATGACAGTAAAAAATGACTCAGCCTCTCAGTGGCTCATCCACAAAGGATTCTTTCTTGCTCAAAGTATATAGTATCACAGGTTAGCTGGGGCTTCTCCTCCAGCAACCTCAGCTGGGGCTAAGGCTTTTGCCTAGAACACTGCCAGTCATCATGTCAAAGGGAAAGAGGGCCCTGGCAGATTTTGCATCTGTGTCACGTACTCCTGCCTACATGTGACACTTGTAATCTCCACTCACAACTCATTGTCAAGAACTAGTTATACAGCTCCACCAACCAACAGGAGAGCTGGGAGGATAACCCCATCATGTACATGGAAAGGTATGTGAAAGGGAACCACATAGGAGAGGTGAACAATCAGAATATTATGCAAACAGCAGAAATTACCACCACTACCAAGGTTAGAATATTTAAAACTTCTTTTAAAATACTTGATCCCTTGCTCAATGATATAACTTATCCAAGTATAATCGCCAGAGAATTTGAATTTGGTAAGAGAATATCCTTAGGAAAAGCTGTTGGGGTATGCTGGAATTTTCCTTACCTCCCTCCTATGGTGGGAAAAGGAGATGTTCACCTTCCTCACCTCAAATCTAAGGGACCGATTGCAGAGCTTGGTTTGTGTCCTCTGAAATTTGGGGACCTGGTGAACTGATAATGCCTGCTGCACAGTTGAGCAATCACACAAGTGAGAGACCAACCCAAACAGGGACAACTTCCTTCACCAGAGTAGGTGGCACTTGCTTCGATTCTGGGTCAGATACACAATTTTCTGTGGAGAGAGAAAGAGAGAGAGAGTGAAAGAGAGAGATTACATGCAAGGGGAGTGCGGGAGCAGGTGAGTCATTCTAGAGCCTTCTTCAGGGACTTTTGCACAAGAAATCTACCTGGAGATATAACAGGACTCCTTGAGAGCAAGGCTGTGTGGAAATGGTCTGAGAACCAAGATCACCAGGGAGAATCCTAAGCAACCAGCCACAGTGTGTCCCCTCTGCAGAGTGAGAGCTCCCAGAAATGGGGCTCCGTGGAAACAAGAAAGCGCCCCACCAAAAAAGATCAGCTTTAAACTCTGGCTGTCCCAGAGAACACCACACTCATGGTAGTGTCAGGAACGTCTATTTTCCAGCCCTGTATGGTGGCGTGTGCCTGTAGTCGCAGCTACGCGGGAGGCTGAGAGGCTGAAGCAGGAGGACTGCTTGAGCCCAGGAATTTGAGGCTGCGCAGTGCTATGGCTATGCCTGTGAATAGCCACTGCACTCTAGCCTGGGCAACACCGTGAGATCTCATCTCTCAAAAAAAAATTAAAATAAATTTTAATTAAAAATATATATTCTCTCTTCAGCAATTCTTCTGCCTACCCCTCCCCTTCTACCATGCAAGGATCAGAACACAACTAGTGATGTGCGGTGAGGTCTGTGAAAATCAAAGAAGGCAAGCTGAACATGCCCATCTCTTCTGCTGTGGGGCTTCCCACCTACATCAGCCTGAGCAGTGGGAGGGAGGGATAGACCAGGATACAGGAGAAGCCATGGGAATAAGTGTTAATTGTGAGTGAGGTTCGGAATTGTTTGTATAACTCTGAGTTAGACATATTAATAGTAACTCCAGAGCTGAAGCTGTTTGGTGACGAAAGTAACTGAAAAACATTTATGCTCTTTGAAAATGAACAGATAACCTATGGGCCTGCCTGTGATCTTATTCTCTGCCAGAGCAAGAGCTAGCACTGCAGAAAAAGTGAGCATGGCATCTTGATGACCTCTAGAACTTTTTTCTTTCAAAGTACCAACTTCAGAGAATGCCTGTGCTTTGATGCAAATTTGATTCTTCTCATATAATCCTCTGGCTATCTTTATATTAAACAGTAGACCTAAATATACTGGCTGTGTGAGCCCCAACTCTTAACACATCTCACAATCTTAGTGTTCAGAATGAATAGACCCGTAAACTAACTCCACTGCAGAACATAGGCTTCAGAAATACGTGTTTCTCAGCATGAGACTTACACTTGCAATAGAAAACACACAAACACACACACACACACATTCACACAGTGTTTAATTTTCTTATTGTTGAACATTTTTAAATATATAACAACAGAAATCTTGCAGAATGCATGTAAATACAGCACAAAGTTCTTTTTCCTCACTGAATCATGTAAGATGCTGACTAGATACCCAAACATCTTCAAATATTTTGATGTGCACATCTTTCAAAACAAAGATATTTTCTTATATAATGACACAATTTCTAGCAAAACCAGGATATCGATATTAGTATATGTGATGGATCATTTTATGCATTGTCTTGGCTGATCTATGATGTCCAGTTATTTGATCAAACACTAGTCTAGATATTACTATGAAGATATTTTATAGATATAATTAATATTTACTATCAGTTGATTTTACATACAGAATATTTTCCTAGATAATGTAGGTGGATCTCATTCAATCAGTTGAAAGACCTTAAGAGCAAAACTGAAGCTTACTGGGAGAAAAGAGAAAACAGCCTTAGAACTATAAAATGGAAACAATTTCAGCTTTACAGTCCCTACATTCACCTACTAATTCCTCAAAATAAATTTCTCTCTCTATCTCTTTTATATATATATACACACACACACACACACACACAAACACACATACAGACACACATACATACACACACAATTGACCCATGAACAACATGGGTTTGAACTGTGTGGGTCCACTTACATGTGGATCTGTTTCTGCCTCTGCCACTCCAGAGACAGCAAGAGCAACACCTCTTCTTCCTATTCCTACCCAGTCTACCCAGTGTGATGACGATAGAGAACTTTATGATTATCTACTTTCACTTAATGAATAGTAAATATATTTTCTCTTCTTCCTCTTCCTCATTATTTTCTTTATAATCTTTTCTTGCTTCATAGTAAGAATATAGTATATAATACATATAACATACTAAATTTGTGTTAATTGACATTTATGTTATCTGTAAGGCTTCCAGTGAACAGTAGGGTATTAATAGTTAAGTTTTTGGGGAATAGAAAGTTACATGCATATTTTTGACTACCTGGGGCTTCAGAGACCCCGATGCCTGCATTTTTTAAGGGTCAACTATGTATATGAGTGTGAGTATGGTGTGTGTGTGTGTATATATTATTTTTTCTCTGGAGAACCCTGATTGGTACTGTACATTACCACCATCTAATCCGTCTTCATCCTCAAATTGTACTAACTGTTCAATAATGGCCTTTACAGCAAGCAGATCTAGCTCAGAGTCATATGTTGCATTTAGTTGTCACATCTCTTTAGCCTCTTTCAGTCAATAATTGCTTCTCAGGCTTTTTGCCTCTTCTGACCTGGACATTTTTGAAGATTATAGACCAGTTATCTTGGAATGTCCCACACTTTGAGTTTATTTATGGTTTCAGTAGAAGCTGGTTTAAGTTATGATTGTTGTCAGGATTATCTCTGAAGTGATGTTTTATTCTCTTGGCATGTTGATTTGTTCCATTCCTGATTATGTTACCTTTATCCCTTCATAAAGGGGCCACGTACTAGCAGTGTCCACCAAAACGTTACTCTTGTTTTGTAATTAAGAAGTATCTGCTAAGAGATAATTTGAGACTGTGTAAATATCCCAATGCTCAGTACATTTTTTTTCTTTCTTTTGTCTTTCTTTCTTTCTTTCTTTCTTTCTTTCTTTCTTTCTTTCTTTCTTTCTTTCTTTCTTCTTTCTTTCTTTCTTTCTTTCTTTCTTTCTTTCTTTCTTTCTTTCTTTCTTTCTTTCTTTCCTTCCCTTTTTTGCTTTCATCATGAATTTCTATTTATTCAAAAGGCTATAATCCATTACTGTTTTTTATTTGTCTTGGTGCTTAAATCATCCTAGAGTTGACCAGTAATAGCCCTTTCAAGCTTGCTTCTATGTCCTTTTGACATAGACATGATTTTTAGTTGAGAACTTCTTGAATTCTGACATGTTCTAGAGTCATTTTGTGCTTTCTTTGCTGTAGCCATAGAAGCAGCCATTTCTCTAAGGAGCCCTAGATTCTTGTGGGGGATAATGCTATTTAAAAACCAAGATCTGGGCATTAGCTGTGCTCACTGCCTTTGAGGTGTCACTGTTCCCAGCCCTTCTCAAAGGTAGGAAATGTATGTATAGAGTACATGAACTATGTCTGTGTATGTATGTGAGTGTGTGTGTGTGCGTGCATGTATTGCCAAGGACTGAATGTTTATATTCCCCTCAAATTCATATATTTAAATCCTAAGCCCCAAGTGATGCACTTAGAGAGGTAACTGGGTGATGAGGGTGAGGCCTTTATGATGGGATTAGTATCCTTGTAAGAAAAGACAGGAGGGAGATTGCTTTCTCTCTCTCTCTCTCTCCACCACGTAAGTATACAACAAGAAGACATCCATCTGAAAGCCAAGAAGAAGGTCCTCACCAGAAACTGGATTATTAAGCACCTTGGTTTGGAATTCCAGATTCTTAAATTGTAGGAAATAAATTTGTGTTGTTTAAGTCACCCAGGCTATGGTAATTTACTTTAGTAACTCAAGAAGACTAAGACAGAAATATATAAGATAGATATTTAAGGGAGGGAAGAGAGAGAGAGAGAGAGAGAGAGATGGATGCAGCTTTACACTGATATTTATTTCTAAGTATATCAAAACCATTTATTCACACTTACATCTTCAGTTGCAATCCAACAAAATCAGCTAGATTTTATCTTTCTACATGCTAGACCACTCTCGTGCGGGGACACTTTTCTTACCCAGTTGAGCACCAGCATTCTCTCAAAAAGCTTTTCTGTGAGTACATGCTCCTTATGCCACTCTGTGTCTAACACCTTGGGCCAGGCCACTGCTGCTGCTACCTGCTACACATACATGTAGACTCTCCTCACCCTGCTTGGGTTCTGACTACCTATATGAGATTGTCCTTCCATGTGGACACCCCATCACAACAGACAGGATCCAACACCATGTGTGGCTCTGCTACCATGCCCAAGTAAAGACCCTTCTCACTCTCACTGGGCTTTAAAACTCAGCGTTGCATCTCTCTGTGCCATTGCTCTCTTCCCCATCTTCCTTGCCCAGCCTGCCATATTGGCTATTCAAAGGAAATTATTCAAAAAGAGAAGGTAAAGGAAAGGAAAAGGCGAAGAGGAATAAGAAGAGGTCAAAAAGTCTAATTGATAATTTTAAATTATCCTAATTTTTTCTTTAAAAATTAACCTCTTATTGAAATCAAGAAAATAATTTTGGTTCACTTTTTTTTTATTTATGATTTCCACTTGTAGGTAAATCAATAATATATAGTCACAACATCCAGGTTTGCTTAGAAATTTGGAGAAAAGTGAGCAAACAGTTGAAAAAGTAAGTTAATTTCAATCAGTGTAAGTTTCAAAATTATTTCATTTTTCTTCCTAGAATACTGTGATTTAGGATCAGGATGCTGCAATTGAAGAAATCATGATGTCAGTAGTTAAATAGATCTGCCTAGTTTTGTGGCCTTATAGAGTCACTCTCCTCTCTGGGATTTATTTTTAATATTTGTAGAGGGAAGGTGTTAGACATGGGAATCTCAAAGACCTTTTCTGTCATTAACATTTTTTGACTTGAGGATCAAATAAAAAGCAATTTATTTTCCTAGACTTTTTTTTTTTTTTTGCAAATAGGTATATAGACCAGTAACAATGCATTCTTTGTCCTATAACCAAAAGCTCCATTAAAGAAAGCATTGTGACCCAGGGCACAGGCCACCTCACATTTTTATGAGAAAGCTTTTAAGCACTAAATTTCTGTACTTATTATTTGCTTTAACTTCCCATCTTTCATGGAAGCAGACATGCCCTCTGTATCCTAACTTTTCTGTCACCCAGGAGAACACATTTATGTGGTTAGTGTTTTAATGTAAGGAAATAAGGAAGAATTTTTTTTTAAATACTAGAATTGTTTTAAAGTTTGAGTTTTATTTTTAGCCAGATATCAGGTTCATCAAGATTGCAAATCTTGTGATAATGTGACTACATTATTTGTAATAAGATATTCATTACATGAATGAAGAGATCCTCAGTTATTTTTAAGTTTAACCTCAAAGACGCATGATTCCTTATCAATATAATGGGAACAGAAGCAAAGGCAAACAAATTTGGTTTTGAGATGAAAGGTATTTGTGGCACAGATTTTTGGTAGCAAGAAAATATAGTCCTCTTCGAGGTATCTACTTTGCTTACTAATTAGATTGGGATGCTCAAACTGATAAGCTGTTCCTTGTGCATGTGGAGAAACATGCAGGGATATAAAGGAAAGAACAGAGAATTAATCTTTCATAACTGAGCAGTCTCACTTATGGAGTCAAGCTCAAGGATAATCCGAAGGGGAAACAACACAACGGTCCATACACCAGCAGAGGGAGGTCAGAAGCTGTGGCTGGATGTCATTGTCTATTGCAATAAAGAATAAGGAGCTGCAGGCATCAGACCTGCCGTCCTTTCACTTGGAATAATAATATTGTTTTGCTTTGTTTTTAAAGCATTGGCTTTCTGTCTCTTCATTAGATTTCAATTTGAAGAAATATTTCAGGGACAAAAATACTTCAGCACGTTCCCATGTGAGTGCTGAAGAATTTGATATGACTTTAGCATTCGCACTCTAGCAAACAGCTCTGTTGAGTCTCTTAGACTAAAGCTTGGAATTTGGGAAATGTGTTAAACGAAGCAAAATGTAATGGGGTCAGCCTTTCAAAATAATATCGACATTTATTAGAACAATGTGATATTTCATATGATAAGGAGAAAAAAATGTTTTTCCTTCATTTCTCCTGCTCCAACTCCTCTACTGACAATGTGAATGCAAACTACTTGATAGATTTAATAGAACAAAAGGCAGCAGGAATATGATCTCTGGAGACTCCCAAGGCTAGACTAGATAATTAACTACCCTGAATATTTAAAAATGTTGAAATATATTTTATCCAATGATGGTTTCGATGACCTAGAATATCCTTTTTGACCTCTAAGGATTTAATTTCTGTGTGTGTGTGTGTGTGTGTGTGCGTGTGTGTGTGTGTGCGTGTGTGTTTTAAAACTAATGAAATTTTTATAGGTTGTAGCTTCAACTACTTGCATAAAAGCAATTTATAATTTTTTTATAGTTAAAATGAATAAAATACTACAAACCCAGTAACAGTCAAATATTAATTTGCTAAGTTGGAATATCCTTGACTATTTCTCTACTTTGGAAAGATACTAAACCCTAGTTCTCCACTTGCAATTATTGTGTCAAAACCTCTATATTTGGATTATTTCTCTCTCCCTCTATTGCCTTCTCTCCATTGATTCTGATGCTTAACTGTAGTTGATTCTACTATGGATAACATCACACTTAAACAATTTCCAGTTTGAATTTTTAAAAATTCAAACTCACTTAAGCAGAAAGGAAGACTCACTGCTTCCCGTAACCACACCATGGGCAGTCTGAGGCAAAGATGTTCCTAATACAGTAAGAACTAAAGGCATAAACACAACCAGTGTTTCACTCTTTCTCTCACCCCTGCTTTTCCCTGTGGTTTGGCTAAAATGGCTCCCTCTGCAGATGGGCTTCTTTAGTTTTCACAGATTTCTCTGCTAAAGGCCCAAAGTTCAGAGCCACCACACACATCTCCATGAAATTTGGTCAGTGGCGGGAGAATTAGAATCGTGGGTTTGGCACCTGTCCACAGGTACACGCTTGCTGGATTGACAAATCCGGAGACCTGCCTAGTGCTACCACCTCTAAGCTCAAAAAAGAGTTCTTAGGAGAATCTGACACTTGTCCCAGGAGTTTATTAATAGTATATTAACCAAAGTGGTGGCTTCTCCTTGGCATGAACAGACTACAGAAGGGCAGAGGCTGGCTGGAGCAGCCTGTAGCGGAATGGAGGGAAGTGAGGATTTTGGTAACTTCTCCCCTACATGCTATATGACTTTTCTGTCTGCCAAGGAACCAGGCTGGGGCAAATTTTCTGCTACCTCACTGGAGAGGGCTGCATGACCTGTGGGGAGAGGCTGGGCATAGAAAGAAGAGCAGAACTTTCTTGTAAATCAAAAAACTGCACTGTGTGGAGATCTCAACAAAGCACACATATGTGTTCCCTGAGAACGCTCTTTAGACAGAAGGTATTACCAGCCCAGAGATGAAAATGTTGACCATTACAGAAAAAAGCATTTATCTTTTTCTAATCCTTAACCACCTGTCCTAAAACTGGAGAGGCTGAGAGAGAAAAGGCTGTGGATCAAACAGTGACCTAAGATCAAGGAGAAGAGTATTCAACGGAATAATAGCAATAACTTCCAGATTGGATTGAAGCAGATTTTCATTAGAATTGACAGAAGGTCATGGAGTTATAGAGTCTGCCTGAAATGCTGCAAAGGGGAGAGGAATGTATGTTAGGCAGAGAATAGTTGAAGGCAGTGACTTAAAAACACATAAGTAAAACTCTTTATTGTGTTCACTCTATTGTATTCTGACTAAGACACTGATTTTATAAACACACGAATGACACTTCCATCACCAAAATTCTAATGTTTAAATTGTCAATGGACACCAGCAGAGAAGGTCTCTGCTGCTTCTTTTAATTTAAACTAAAAAAAGTCCTCAGAGTGAATTCTGATTAATGCACCTTTGTTCAGAAATCTGCTACATCGCATAGGATATCCTACTCGAATGACATCCCCTTCTACTCTTACATATTGAAATTGGGAAAAGTTTCTGCTAATTTCTGCTAGTTTCACTAAATTGAGAGAAGGGCTGCTAATCCTCAAGAAAGGAAGAGTTCTGAGCAGATGAAACAATCAGTGCCCTCACCCCAACACCAGGGCAGAAGATACAACTTCTGTGAAGTGATTTCAATATACAACACTTCCTGTTCAAAATCTTTCTTTTATTTCAGTTCAATGATACTTTACCTTTTTCCAGATCAACTGATCCCTTGGCTTGTATTCAGGAGGTTTTATTTATCACAACAATTTGAACTATTTAATCAGAAATAATGACATCTCAAGGAAACCATTTTATTGTTTGTCTTTAGGTCTTTTCTTAATCCACGAAATTGTACTTACAGTTTTTATTAATAGCTCTAATTTTTCCTAGGACATCTTTTTTTCCTAGAATATTTAATTTTGCTTTAAATTTGTAGGACAATGACATGGATTGTGCGTAAGAACTGTATGTATTATCTATATGCATACGTATGTACACACACAGACATACAGAGTACCGCATATTCTATAGAACAAGAAAGCAGAGAGGTAGATTTCAGCATCATTATAGATCATGTACCACAGCATTAAATTTTTAAGTTTTCTACTGTTTTTGGTGATTTAAGAAAGAGAATTGCTTAGAGAATTTTTCTTTCTTCTTTGTACTATTCTATATGTTTTAATTCATTCATTTATTATATTATGCATCAGATATTATGTTGAAAAAATTCTTCAGTGAGTGGTATCTTTTGTAATTTGTTTAAGTCACCTTGAAATCTGACATTAAGAAGCAGATCATCTGGTTCAGATGGGGATCATCTGAAAGCAATAACTGTCTCTCGATTCCAGTTCCTAATGCAATGCTAAAGTGAAGGGACTATTACTATCTCCTTTTCTTTATTCAATGCCAGGCTCATGGATTCCTGTTGGGAAGATATCACTTTACTTGATTGTTCTATGTTCACGTCCAAGGGCCACATATTCTCTTAGTGAAACCTCCAAAGCCCTTGTCTTCAAGAAGGAAGCTCTTGAACATACGTATCTTCCATGCCATTTAGCTCAGAGTGACTGGAGAAGAGAGAATGACTTTCTCAATTGCCACCTTGTCCCAACATATCATTTCAGGGAACACTTTCATATTCCTACCTTACACATCTTTCAACATGAATCATGTGCATTATAATGACTCAAAGTAGGCTTATTTAAACCAGTGTACACTCTGCAGCTTGTCTCAACTTGTGGTATGTATGCATTGATCAACACTGTTGATTTGGATAAACCCTAGAATGCAGAGAAGCAGAGATTTTAAAAAATTTCTATCTGACTGTTTTGATACGATTTCTTACGACTTCCATGAGCACAGATGTCCTTGATAAAGGCTTGGGAATATTCCTCAGCTCAGTACTATAATTTCAGACAGCCAGGGTCATCATAGACTAAAGAGCTGAATGTGTCTTTAGAAATCAGACCTCACCGCTCTCACTTTTTAGAAGGGAAACTAAGGATGCTAACTTGCTTTTTTTAAAAAAATAAAATAAATAAATAAAGCTTTTGGAAAGAACCGGCTGGCAGAGGCAGGACTAGGGCAGAGAAATTTTCATTTTTGTCCAAAACTGTCTTTCCCCCTCAGTAAACTATACTGCCTCTTCATTTTCTGGAGTACTAGCTCATTCCAAATATATCCAGTAGAGGATAAAATGAGGCAATTTGTCGCTTGCCTTTGCTAGATTTATAACATAAACATTTAGATGCTGTGGTTGAATCTGTAAGATGGATAAAATTTCCAGGGGACACTACTCCGTGATGAATGTGCATTTGAATGAATTACAGTGAAAGAATGTTTATTTCATGAAACACCTGAATTTATTTTCTTAATTGAACCACTCTCTTGGCAGTGTGTGCTCCAAACAGCCAGTAGATTGACAGCATTTGCACTGTGCCGCTTCTCAGAGAACAGTCACAATTCAGTACAGCAAAGTAAGATGTAATACAGAGTGGCACTGGTCATGGCAAACTGTGCAGAGGCAAAGACATCTTCTGGACCTAAGAAAAAACCCATCTTTGCTCCTGGCCCTTTGTCTTCTGTCACCTCCTCCTTCCCCTCTTTTACCTCCTTATTTACTACATGCTTCCCTGCTCCTGTGACCCCATTCCCATTCTACCCCCCCATCACAGCTATTCCTTCCTCATCGGGAACTCTGATCCTTTCTCTTCCTCCTCCTCCTTGTTTTCATTTCTCAGTGCTTTGACACTGGCTGATCTACAGATCTCTTTAGATTGTAAACTTCCCGAAGGCAGAAACCAGGACTGTCCTGTTTCTGTTGTCAGTGCAGTCTGGCTCTGCATAGGTGCTTAACGATTGCTTTCTAGCTTGATGAATTATTAATGAGACATGGAAATTAAAACAGGCATTATTTGAAGAATGATGCGGGAGTGGGGGATGCTAATGGTTTTGCTCTAAAGCGTTGCTCTCTGTAAGAGGGGCCCTATGTTTTCTGTACTATGCTGATGGACGTTGAGTGTACAGTGATTTGACCATGATTTCTCCAATTGTCTCACATAAGTGGATTCTCATTCCCTGAAGTTAGTTCTAAGTAAAAAAACAGCTCCAAATGAAATCATTAGTCAGGGTACTCAGGGTGTGTGCTGTAGGTGATCTATTACTCACGGCAAAAATGGACATTTATTTTTCCACTTATTTCCTTAATTAGGACCATGAAAATAATTCCAGAATTTGGAGATCTAGGAACAGAACCACAGCAATCATCTACCCCCAGGGATCCTTATCTGCCTCCTGGAAATCATGGTGGCCTATAAAATTTTCAGTATTTTAAAAACTCTGACAGTCTATATGCTAACAAGATGTCTTTATTTTGCCTGAAAATTTTGGAACTCTATAGGCTCATCCTTCTTATACTAATAATTTTGTGCTCAGCAGTTTCTGATGGATAGCTATATGGTTTTATTTATTAAAATAAAACTGAAATATATGAATTATGGCTCAAATAAATAAGCAAATATTTATAACTCAATAAAAATAAATTTCCTCTTTTGATACCCATAAGAAGTGGGAATAATATATGTGGTTTTTGGTAGCAGGAATTTTTCAAAAACTGATTTCATTCAGACTCTCTAATTCAAAGATGAGAATGGTGGTGTTTGGAGTCTTTCAACGGCTGGACCCACAGGCCAGAGCAATGAATGGGAGCACTGGGATTTCCTCCCCCAGGCCAGTGTTCTCTTTCATTCACACATCTACCTCTACAACGAGCTCAGTGATTCAAGTGAGCAATTTTTCATACATACTCAATTCTGACATTCTCTCCAGTTATAAAATATTCCATAGGACTTCTCGGGTTATCTCATATAAGTAGGCCACATTTGCTTGAGGCTTGAAGGTTTTGAAACACATCTACAAATCCCTATGAGCTGTGTTCTTTGTTGTTTTGTGACCCAGTGATAGCTTATTACTTCAGTACTCTAAGGAGCCTACAGAGACAAATGGCTCAGAGCTTCTTGGGCTCTACAGTGTGCACTAGACCAGATAAAACATGTTTGTGTTACAGGTTAAACCTTAACAAACAGTCTCCCTGCAGGATTACATTCTGCTATTTCCACTACAGGGAAAAAGGAGATTTTAGATATAAATGCACATTAAGAGTTGAAAAGGTTTTTAGTAAACAGGAGCAGAAGAAGCACAGCAATACAATAAACTCCAGCTAGCACCGGCTTCAGCAAGACGTGTATTGCATGTTTCAGACTCGGAGAACTATACAAATGCAATACATGGTTTTCAAATACGAGATCATTCCCAAAGTTACTTCACAATGAGGTAACACCCTAAAGATCACTCAAAACTTTAGGCTTGGTAGATTACACTTTTGGTGATAACTAAAAATGAATTTCTCAATGGATCAAAACACTTTCAAATCAAAATAGTTTGATTTATTACTCTAGCATTCAGCTTATGTATTATGTCCTTTCTGAATCCTTTCCAACACCCATTTCTACCTTGAAAACCCCATTGTTCATATTGTTAACATAGTCCCCCAAAATATTGATTTAATTCATATATTTAGCTGGAGGCAAGAAGTTGGGCAATGCACTGCCTCCTACTAAATTAAAAATTATTTTTGTTCATTGGCTGGATTCTAGTGCCTTAGCACAATATCTGGCCAAGGTCAGGGGTTCATTGAAGTTATATGACTATATTGTTTTCTAGAATATAAAGGCAATTTTGTTTAACAGAAAAGTTGTTGGAATTGAACTCAATGATATTTTTTTGGGATTTAGGGGAGAGCCTCTAAACTTAACCATCACACACCACGTCCCATACCCCACTGCTACCCAGTAAATAGTATTTTATGATCGGTTATCCTTTTTTGATAGTTCCTTAGAGTCATTGAAACCCTAACCTTGCTGTGTTGAATAGAATTGTATCTCTCCAAAATGTATATGTTGAAATCTTAAACCGAGTACCTTAGAATGTGACTGTATTTGGAAATAGTGTTGTTGAAGATATAATTACTTAAGATGAGCTCTTTAGGGTAAGCGCTAATCCAATACGACTGGTGAAATTTGGAGATGGGCACATGCACAAGGAGAATGTCATGGAAAGCTGAAGACAAAGATCAGGGTGATGCTTCCACAGACCAAGGAATGCCAAAAACCATCAGCAGATGACTGGAAGCGAAGGAAGAGACATGGAGCAGGTGCTTCTTTACAGTTCTCAGAAAGAACTGCCCTTGCTGATGCCTTGATCTCAGACTTCTGGCCTCCAAAACTGTGTTTTAAGCCACTCAGTTTGTGGTACTTTGTTATGGAAGCTCTAGAAAACTAATGTGCTTGCTGATGCAGGTTCTGTGCTTAAAATAAAGCTATGTAATTGGCATTACTCTGGACATTTTAAAAGAACAAGTTGGTTAATTGTCCCTGGGTAGCTTCAGTGTGAGGCTCAGCCACTGAAAGCCTCAACTCCCTTAACAAAAGTCAGTATTTTACCCATTTGATCCATTGGTTATAATTATGATTGGTTATAATTATTATTTAGCCTACTAACACAATAGAATGTTCAGGACTGCCTTTCCATCTGCCTAAATCTGCTAATGTAAATGTAGTTCCTCCTTACTATATAAGGTAGGACTCAGTCTCCTGAAAACCCATCAATTTTAGGACCATGCCACCAACTATGTTCTGCCACCTTCGATCACCTAATTCTATCTGGAATAACAACAACAAAAAAGTAACCTTCGGTTCCTTATTTGGCTAAACATCTTCCTTTTTCTTACATGCTCTGTCTACAGAGAGGACACAAGGTGGCATAATAGATTTTTTGAGGTTTATCCAAACACTGCAGCATGCCTGTTTTTGTATAGAACCACTCATTGAGCTTCACTTCTGAAACTAGAAACTTAGTATTTAATGTTGATCAGACAGATACAGTAAAAAGCTATGATTCTACCCATCTTTGCCATAAATAACTATATGATCTTGAATAAGTCAGTTAAATTCTGAGGGTTTCCTCAGAAGTAATGTATATGTAGAAAGGGCTAGATCATAATTCCTCCAAGTCACTTTCAGCTTCAAATTTTTAGAGTGTCTCTGTGAACAACTCTTTTCAAGTTTTTATTCATTCATTCATTCATTCAACAAGTGAATACTGAGTACTTGCTATATAATAAGCATGTTTCTAAGACTCTGCTCTCATGGTTTGCATTCCAATGCAATAGGCAAAAATTAAACATAAAAACAAGATTATTAGATAAATTATATGAAGCAAATAAAATAGAGTGCAGTAATAGTGACAGGGGAAGGTGACTTCTTTATTTGATGATTCCAGACTGAGGGAGCAGAGAATGCAAAAATCCTAAGGCAGGAAGGAGTTTATTCGTTAGGGGAACCTAAATACAGGTAGTGTCACTAACTAGCAAGCAAGAAGGAGACAAGTTAAGGTGGGGTTAGAATGATAGAAGCTACTGGATCGCATGATGCCCTGTGGCTTTTGCAAAGGAGTATGGATTCTAATTTTAAGACTAATATCAGGTTCTTAGAGGATTTTTAATTAGAAAGTGATATGATCCTAATATTTCAGTGATATCAATGCTTGTTTCAACAAGGCAAATAAATTCTCAGACAATATGAATTTTCTTTCTCTTTTTCTTCTTGGTGATTTCGGTTCTTTCTCTTTTGTGTTCTTTCTCTTTCTCAAATTTTTTTCTTCTTTTCTCTTACTTTGATTTCTAAATTGATTTATTTTCATTTTCTTTTGTTTTCACCCTCATCAAGCAGTGTCTGAGATTCACAGTATTATGGTAAACGTTGTTTTAACTGAACAGAAGAAAGTTGCAGACCCCACTAGAGGTCACTTCTGACCTACTGATGAGCCCTTAATCCTGCAATCTTGCCCTGGGTTTATAGCCAACCCAGTAGACAGTTTTCTTCCTGTCCCTATCTTTTTCCACCTTTGTGATCCCCCAAGGACCCAAGTAAAAGGCATTGTCATCCACATCCTCTCTGGACACAAGCCACCCCAGGAGCCAAGGAGGCTATCAAAACAGGCATGCCCCAGGTGCTTTGCTTTGTTCGGAGTAGACTGGCGCTCTTGAGCTGGGAACTTGGCTCATTGACAGAAGTGGCATCATTCTGTAAAGTGGAATGTCACCGGAAAAACCGTGATTGTACAAGGAAAGCCTGGGCTGTCTGTGTGCCTCCTGTCAGTGGGCTGCCCGAGGGTCCAGCATCCAGGCTTCCTGAAGCTTCCTTCAATTGTTTTCACACACACAGCGTTCAGTACCCACTTAAAGACACACAGACCCGCTCTCAGCCTTCTGCTGAAAAGTGAATCTTCCTGTGATTTATTTCCAACTTGGTTGCTTCCAAACTGACACTTTTATTAATTGAGGAATTTTAGTGGTGTCAAGGACAAGTGGGTCCCTTTGGTATTCTTCCTCATGTACATTTATGTGCATATATTAAAAAATGCCCACATGCACTGTCTGTATGCACACATATATCTTGTCATCAAGTCTGAAGTGAAAAGGTGAAGCTAACCTTTACACGCATTTCACTCCACACGTTGACTGCAAGGTCCTTGGAAAGATCAAGAAAGTAGCAATTTTGCATAAACTAGATGAATTAGTTAGTTGAACTTGGTAATCTGTAAGATTTTCTCTTTTACTTTTTTCTTTTCCTTGCACCCAAATCGCTTTTCTAAAATTAAATACATATTTTGTGGAAAGTCTTAACCAAATTATCATTGTTTTAATTGCCTGGCACAAATGAATGTATGCATCTAATTAAATATGTTATCTTCTTTCATTTTACATTGTTTTACAGGCTACCAGAGACTTTCACCATTAGTCTCTCTACAGTTCAGATTTACTTTCTGGAAGTCACATGTCTAGCACATGACAGATCAAGGGTTAGGTCTAAGATCTCCTGAACTAAGTTGAAAATTAAGTGCCCTTTCTCCATAACAGAGTCTGCAAGATTTCTCTGTAAAGGGCCAGATAGTAAATATTTCAGGCTCTGCATGCCATGTGCTCTGTATCACAACTGCTCACCTTTGCTATTGGGGCACAAAAACAGTCACAGATAATATGCAAATTAATGAATATTGCTATGTTCTAAGAAAACTTTGTTTCTGGACATTGGAATCTGAATGTCTTATAAATTTTATGTGTCATGGAATATCATTATCCTTTAATTTTTCAACTGCTTAATATGTAAAGAACATTCTTGGTTCTCTTGCCCTAACAAATAGGTGGCAAATGGGACTTGGCCTGAGGGCTGTAGTTTGTCAAATCATCTATGACTGGAATTATGATCCAGACAGCTGAGATTTGAGTTCATTTTAGACCCTCACGGAATGGGCAATTTAAGATCTCCAGAGCAATTCTCATCATTATAAATCATCAGCTGAGTCTTAAGGATCTGTCATCAGGGATTAATTTGTGTTAAGATTTCTCTTAAAGGAGAATAAAGTGAAAATATTAATTGAATAGATGCAATTTAATAAGAGCAGCTAAATCAAATTTTTTTAAGAGTCTAAAATAAAGAACATGACTTGTTTTCCTATTGAAGAAAATGTAAAATAAAGAATGTGACTTGTTTTCCTAGTCATAGGTTCTATGAGTTTCTGAAGAACTCTCAGAAAAAGTCAAAGAAAAGTATGAAAATCTGTCATAGCCAATTCATTTTAATTATAAAAATCCAATGAATTGGGTCTCGTGGGCACAGGTAAAAATACTACCCAGGCTATCCAAGGAAAGTAAACCTTTCTTTTTCCTGTTTATTTAAGCTAAAGCTAATTTGTTTATAGTTGCTCAGAGTAATACAATATATAATTGAAGAGGTATAGATATTCAAACTATCAGAAAAGAAAAATATCAACAATTAGTTCTATAAAATAAGTGCTCAAGCCATATCTGTTAACAATCAGCAATCACATAAAAGTTTACAAACAAGACAAATTCCTCCTGGATCAGCAGTTGACTTCTGCTGGAAGAGAAGATTCTCATTACCAAATTGGATCCCTAAATGAAAAGCAACCATAGGGCTTAAGTAAAATTAAATTGAAAACTAAGAAAATAGAATATGGTTCACAAACATTTTATCTTATGTCTTTGTTGTGATAATTTTGGAGCTCAGTTTCTATATTTACATTTATATGTAGAGTCGAGTAAAATTAAATACATATATTAAAATAAAATGTGACTGGATAGATGTTTCTCTAAGTCAAGAGTGACTGCATTTAGGAGGCTGATGGTAGAACTAGATTTGGCTGCTTACTGAGGAATGAGGAGGTAAAGGAAAATCATTGGCTCTTTGTCGCTGCCAGTCATAAAGTCTCTCTCTATGTAAAGGAAACTGGAATGTTTCAGATTCTTTTCTCTGTCAATCCAAATTTCATCTGTCTGCAATAGCTACCTCAACTTCTGCTTCCCTCAGTGTGATTTTTCTAATTATACCTGCTCACTAACATTTTTGATTTCCAAGCAATGCAGCATTTATTTAAAGGGTTGATGTAGATAGTGGTATCTCTGTATTGTATCTCAGAGAGATGTAAACTACTAAGAACTGGGCTTGTTGCATACTCTTAAGAGTGCATCCGTGTTGCTCCCATAGTAGATTACTGTTGGTTGATTGATCATTTCTGTTTAAAATCCTGAAGGAAGGGGACAATCCTTCCTGTCTTACTGTCAGTGTAGACCAATCTTCCTAAACCTCACAAGCAATCCTCTCAGAGATGACTCATGAGATTGGGTTTTCAGATTTTCAGATTTCTCACTGCAGAACCAAAAATATTATTAATACCAAGTACTATATAAAAAGTGGAAAGGATATGTACTTACTACATTGAGTCAGAAAATATTTGATGATTTGTATATATATCGTTCAACTTAGATTCTGAGTTGTGGCATTTTCCCCATTCTCTTCTCAGTCTGTGAACATTTTCTTCAGCCCCAAAATAATTCCTGGAAAACCAGCACCATCGAACACAGTGGGCATTGAATCAGAACCTGGTAACTGAGAACAGATCAGCAAATCAACACCTTTCAACCTTCTCAGCTCTTCTGTCTAGATGCAGCATTGCTCTTTTAAATCTTAAAAGTATAATTAAAGTTATGATGATTTCTATAGCTGCTTGGATTCCTATGTCTCAGGCTTCCTAAAGATTACAACCCACTTTACCTAAGCAGGAAAGAACATGAGCAAAATTTAGAATGAAGGTGTGGATACATACAGTAATAAGAATAGATAATATTTACTGAACGTCAACTTTGTGCCAAAAGTTGTACTAAGCAATTTATTTTCACAACAGCCCTGGAAGTAATAACTATTATCATTATCCTTTGTAAATGAGTAAACTGAGGCTCAGGCAGACTAATTAAATGGACTAAGGTGAGACAGCCTCTAAGGAACAGAGAATGGATTTCAACTCAGGATGACAGACTTTGTAGCCTGTGTAATTTACTCATAATAGAAAGCCATGGACATATTTATAGATACGTGATAAAGATATTAAAAATGGACAATGATAGGTTAATATAAATGGGACAATGGTACTTTGGAAAGGGAGCTTCTACATGGGATCGAGTGTGCAAGAAATAACTTTTATGTTTTTAAATGATTCCTTTCTACTCATTTAACCATGTTTATTGAGCACATATTATTGGTCAACACAGTTAGACAATGGTGAATAAAATATAGCTGGGCCCTGCTTCATGGTCATCTTGAAGAAGCTTTTTCTAAAGTTTGAAGACAATGTTCTCTATGATATTTTAGAGGCTTAAAGTTAGAAGGAAACTTACAGACCATTTCTTTCCAGCCTTTTTTCTCTCCTTTACATGCCCGCCTAATTTGTAGACTCAGCGATGTCATTGGATTCAAGGTAGAAAGTGAATGTTTCTACCATTTTTTTCTAAAAGGGGTGATTGTCTAATCTTTAAGAAAGTAATTTCCCAGGATAAATGCCTTCCCAAGAAGGCTCTAAGGTCTGAGTGAGTGTGGAACAGCAAGAAAAACGTGTGGACATTTGAGTCAGATTTGAATGCTGATTGTCACATACTCTCAGTGTGAATCGAGGAACATTATTAGAACCCATATTCTACATTTGTAGAAACAGAGGTGACGATTATGTTTACCACATAAAGTGATTGAGGAGAATTCAGGAAGACAGAAAATCCCAGTTTGCCTGAGACAGCCTGAGTTTATGCATATTTTTTGAGACCAATTAGTAATATTACCCATTTTACTAACTGAAGTGATCCAGTTTGGTACATGAATAATACAGTCTTTTATTCATCGTGCACTCTAAAAACTTTGGTTATTTTAATGGTTGTTCATTTCCCTTGGATGGTTATAATTATACATATCTAATTTCTTCTAAATCCAGAGGTCAGAACTGACAATGAAAGTTGAAAGTTACACAGTGTCATGTTTAAGCTCAATAAAGGAAGATATTGCCTAATTTTTGCAATATCCTCTTATATTAGTCATTCAAGTGTTTGCAACTCCTCTATTTTTATCTTTTCCAAACTAAATATCCTCAGTGTCTGCGGTCTTTTTCCTTACGATGTGGCTTTCATTGCCTGGAACATCATGGTAATTCTCTTTTGAACAGACCCCAAGTTATTATTGTTACTCTTAAATGTGGTGCCTATATCTTAAGTCCAGGTGTTTTCTATTCAGTTCAGGCTATGTTCAAAGGTATTGATGGTGCCCTTTCTCTAGGTTCTACCCATGTATTAATCAATTATGCCAGTGTAATTAGCAGTGCATGACTGTGTTAGCTACACTGAGCTTGTAATCACCTAAATCTCTGGTTCTTTTTTGGTAAAAATATTAAACCAATCACCTCTTCTCCCTACTTGTGCATCTTCAGCCAGTTACAAACTTGACAAGATTCTTCCCTTGACCAACAAAGTGACTCGATTTAATGACCATTTATCAATATTTACCTGCGCTCATCAAAGTCATTCAGGAAATCTTGAAGAGGACCCAGTCAAATGCTAGAGCTTCACTCTAGTTTATCGTTGATCTGTTAATTAAGATGCTTTAAAAACAGTTGTTTAATCACCTATTAATATTATAATCCAAATCTGGCAATTTTTAACAAGGATGTCATAATTCTAACATATGGTCAAGATAAAGAGAGAATTTATCTATGGTGTGCATCTAATCTGTCTTCAATTATGGATATGGAAACATACAACTTCGGGATGTAATCTAAATTTATCCACATAACAAATGTGTCTTTGGACAGGACATTTTATCTAAATCTCATTAATCTTTTCTTTAACATGTGGATGTAGGTATGCGCTAGAGAGCACATAGAAAGCTTCTAGTGCAATGCCTGGAACATGGTTTGCGATGAAGTGTTGGTAATTATTATTATTGTTGCTGTTGCTATTAATATTAATATTTATGTTTGGAGCTGGAAACAACCTTAGAATTAAGCTCTTTAAGAACCTTCATTTTATAGAAAAAAAAACAGAATTCAAGAGAAATGAAGATGTTTACTTAAGGTTTCAGATTGTTGAAATTTGTTATGAGTGTTTATTAAGTGAAAAACATTAATCATCGTCTTCACTTCTTCACCCATCTAGGCATCCGTGATCTGAGATCTGAATGTCATCTTCAGGATTATTCTATACTTTTTCTTTTGAAATATTTTCCCTAACTTGCATCTGAGGGATCCAAAGACCTCCTCTTTGTGTTTTACAATTTCTGTGCTGCACTCAACATTGCTGAACACGTCCACTGTTTAAAACTTGCTTCTTTTGACTTCTCTGGCACTAGTCTCAGCTCACCACTTTCATCCTTATGTGTTCTAACTTAAACATTGGTTTTACTTTCAATAGTAAATACATCGCGACATTTAACTCTCTTCTTGGCCATCACTCTCAACACGAGTATTCTGATCTATTCTCACAGCCCCAGCAACGATTTTTGTGTTGGTTATTCATAGGTTGATTTCACTAGACCTGATTTCTTGTGGGAGAGATACATTTTGTTCACTAGAGAATCCATGTGCTTTCTGACTTTTTTCAACTAGCAGAACTATGTGACCACTTCTGGCTATTGGGCTGTAAGTTAAAGTGGCATGTTTTACCTCTGCACCAAAGCATAACCAAGGACATAGAGTTGTCCATATTGTCTCTTGCCCTGACACAGGAATATTAGAGGCCTTGTACTCTAAATAGTGAAGCCATATGATTTGGGAGTTGTCATCAGCCTGAGTTCTTGAGCTGCTGAACAGAGAAGATTCTCTCAGAGACCTGTGCTGGATATGTTAGAAATGCAAAGCGAAAGAGAAATAAACATATTTTGTTAAACCTCTGAGGTTTGGGGGTTATTTCTTTTGTCAGCATAACCTGAGCTATCTTAATCAAAACATCTCTTATTGTAGTTTATGATTTTTGTTTCCAACAATATATTAGAGGTTTCTATGTGGATACTAATAAAAAATGACCACATCTAAAAAAGATCTACTCAAAGATGTTCTTATCTGAACATGTCTAATTATTCAGTATGTTTTGTCCTTTCTGCAGAATATCTCAGGAATCTCCGTCGTGTACCATTGCCCCTTCCATCATCCTACCTCATATTGTAATCGGCTCCCGTGTTGGATATTGCTTCAATCTACTCTGTCTGCTATTTTCCATTCCAAACCTCTCTCTCTCTCTTTCAAATATTTTCCCTTCGGCAAATATATTTGATCACTACTCATGGTCTACAATGAGAACCTTTTTGATCTGCCCTCACATTCCTTTTATGTTCCATTTTCTAAAACTCTACTTACATGCACTATATTTTAATCATATTGGACATTTACAAAACATTTATACTTTCAATGTGTTTTTTTATGATAGTTTATTTTACCTAAAATATATATATATATATTTAATCTTTGTATGTGGTGAAATTTTCCTGATCCTTCAATTCCAATTCAAATTCTAGTTGATGATTGATAGTACCCAGATTATAGAAAAATTAATTTTGACTAAGGATATTGGGGAAGGCTTCACAGAAGAAGCAATACTTACTACAATTTTTCTGCAAGCAACATAACTTGTATATCATAGTAATCTATATATATTTTATCTATCTATCACCTATCTATCATTATCCTAACGAGATCATGCAATCATTGAGTGAACAATCTTATCATCATTTTCATCTTTATGTCTCTTTCACTTATACTGTATCTAGAAGAATGCCTCTAAACAGATGTTTTATAACTGTTGTTTGAACTGAAGACTGAATCTCTGTTATCCTATCTACATTTCTATTTGCTTTGCCAACTACTCCCCAAACATCTACTTAATGAGTTTTTCAAGAATCCTTGAGATACTGACAAGGAGATTACTGGTTTATAAGGCTCAAAATTAATCTCTTACTACTTTATTAAAATTTGGTATATTTGCTTATCTCTGGTATTTGATAATATCTTGAAATATTGACAATGTATTTGTAATCCTAGCCACAAATTATTTGATATGTAATTGACCCTTAAAACTTGAACTCATTAAAGGTTCCTGCTGTTCTCTTACAAACATCTTTCTAATCCTGGGATTAGTTTCCTCTTAAGTATTTGATTTACCTTTCTCATTATGAGGAGCATTCTTTTCAAAGGAAAAGTGGTTGGAAAAATCAGAGATAAGTAGAGTTGCCTTCTCTATCTACTGTTTTTATTTTCCACATGCCCCCAAAACAATGCTTCTCTTCATAGCTTTATTTCACCTTCTCTCTCTCTTTCTCTCTCTCTCTTCAAACTACTTATGTACCTTTGACATTGCTCTATAAAGAGCTAACACTTTCAGCCCAGTAATTTTATGTCTATAAGGCATAACACAAGAAGGTTTTATCCTCCCTGAAATCAAGTAGCCCACCTTCTAGCTCCTGGTAAATAAAGCAGTGCATGATGCCCTCATTCACCTATTGTCCCCCTCCAAAATGTCAAGTTGCCTTTGTCTAAGACTATATGAATAATATTTTATTATGTGGATTTGCCATATTTGTACCATAAGTCACAGATAAATTATATTTAAATTATTTATAAGATTTTGCCATTTAAAATATTTTGGTAGGAAAATGAGATCCATCTCTGTACAATTATGTTTATTGCACTACCATTGGCATAAATTCCTAGAAGTAGATTTTCTGACTCTAAATGTATGCCAGTTTAATTGTAGGTATACATTGCCAAATTGTCAAACAGAAAGAGTGACTAAATTGATTCTTATTCTGAGACTATTCATTTCCAACTTTTTCCAACCCTGGGTGCCACTGATTATTTTAGCATTTGTCACTTTTATAGGAGAAAAATATCAATTTTTAGTTTCAAAACTTTGGTCATTGATATTTAACATTCTAAATGTTATATTTTCATTTATTTATATGAACTCTTAATGCTTTTGCCCATTAATCATTAGTATAGTGGCCCTTTCTTTATAAGATATAATTATGAGTTATTTACAATAATTGAAGGATATTTAATCTTTGTTTGTCACATATGTCTTTCCCTAATTTTTTTTTGCTTTTGAAATGATGTGAAGATTATGTAAAACTTACTATTATTATATTAACTAAATAACTTTTAAAACTATTTAAACATCAATCAAAGAAAAAAATGATATACAAATTGCAAGATTTCTAGCCTAAGTATCATTCTAGGAAAGTCTAGGAAAGGTTACCCCATCTCAATTATACGAAAATATTATATTATATTATATTTATTATTTTCAGAGAATTCTTTAATATAGCCAGAAAACATTACTATGTATGGTATGTTACATTCATCTAAAAGCTTTAAAAATATGCATACATATCCATAACAACATCTATATTATTGTGAAAAAAAAAGTTAAATTTAACAAACTTTGTTGGTGGCTAATATGATGATAATTTAGTTTTCCTCTTTCTAATTTTATAAAACTAATGACTTGTACTGAGGTTTTCAAATATTGAAATATCTTCTACATCTTAGATTAAACTTTCTTTTTACCACAGTGTATTATTTAATAAATCCCTAACTTTGAATTTGTCAATATTTTGCATAGAATTTTGTGTCAGTATCCCTAAGTGATATCTACTTCTTTCTGACTCTGCTTTCCAGACCATACTTTGAGATCTCCCAGCATTAGGGAAGTAAAGCAACACATGCACCAATGCAAGAAAACTAGTGAACATTGAGAGCAAACTGGCCTGGGTCTTAGTGCCATCATTCTTCTATTCAGAGCTCTGCACAGCAAGTAGGTGGATGGATAGGATTAAGTATAATCATGTACTTAATTATATAAATAAATTATATAACTTCTATAATATATTTTATAAATTTCTATATATATATGTACAGGGTGTCCCCAAAGTCAGTTTCCTTATAAAGGAAAACAATTTTGTAATGAATATTTTGTAAATAAAGGTACATTTAGCTACAATTTCCCATTTTCCCTATGTATGAGATTTTGGGAACATCCTGTATATTATATAAGTACATAAAGCATAACATGAATAACCACAGGAATAAAGAATTGGAATGAAGTGAAGTTGTTAAGGTCTGAGAAAGTGGGGAAGAAAGGCAGGTGTCTATTGAGAATTCTTATAAAAGATCCAGCTCCTGATGCTTTATGGGGGAACCACAGATAGACACATCTAGCATATACACATCTACACAGCTGGTAAATCAAGATATCAAGATCTAAACCAGGTCTTCTGATACCTGTTGGGGGTCTGGTTCTATTACATTATTTACTTTTCTTACTTCTACCAGTATTCATGGTGAAATTTGTATCTGTTCAACAGTGTGCAAGTTAGTGGGTATGTATGTTTGTACATGAGGTGATACATGTGTGGCAAAGAGGTATACATTTCCATAAAAGAGCTAAAAATTGGTAGGATCAACAGTTTGAAAATTTAAGGATCACTTAAACTTTCTTTTTATTTTGCTAGTATTCTTCTTAAATACACAGGAAGAAATTTAGAAACTTAGGCTTCACTGTATTTTTAACCCTAAATGTAATCCTTTCCACATAACAGTCAGTTACCAGCACCAAACATCCTAGACATATTCTTCAGAGCCTATATTTAATATTTAATGTTTAATGTGTAATGGTCACACCGTCGTCCTAAAGAGTTGTGACCTTCATTCTGGTACCACACTCAAAATAGTCTTTCCTTCTATCAGCCGTCTTCTCTGGTATTCAGGCCTTCTAATGCGCACTGCATTTCTCCTTACCTCAAATTGCAAGATTGGCTCCTTCCATTTTGGATGTGAGGACATTTTGTTTTCAGTTTTACCTCATACCACTTGTATAGCAGCAAGTAATTGCTTTCATCCAGTGACACTATAAAGTTTGCGATGGTTCACCTAATTGCACAATTAGGCACAGTCAAGTTGGCAGTTTATTTCTTGACATCTACTTTTCTCAAACTACCATAGTAAACTGTAGAGGAAAATGCCAGTTAGTTAAAGGTCCGAGAATTCAACTGCCAAATAACAAGGCTCTTGTGCCAAGACATTCAGCCAACCCCAAGCCAAACTTGGCTTTGTGTCCTGGTCTGGGGAAGGGATCATGAAATGAACCCAAAGTATTTTACAGGCTAGACTAGTTTACTGTTGAAACATATCCATAAAATGGTCTTTAAAATGATAAAATGAAAACCAAAAGTGATTTTTCTTTTGGAATTCCATATGTCAAGGGACATTTTCATATGGCATTGCTGCTATTGTTCTGTCATGACTAAAAATCAATGCATATAAAAGAGTAACAAAGTGGCAAATATAAGTAGGGAGAAATTTATCTGTAACCTCTTGTCACAGAACTATTGTACCTTTCGCGTCAAAGATATCACGCTTTCTCTTCATTTTCTGGCATTACTGATCACACAACATCCAAATTAAACTAAAGCCAGACTTTAACTAAAATAACAGTGGCATTACCTGTAATGATAGAAGAAAAAAAATAAAAAAAAACTTAGTGAAAATGTTCTATGCCAGTCCGTGGCAATTATTACTATGTTTATTTTACCTTTGAGGAAAATGTAACCAAATTAATCTAAGTAATGTCTTGGAAATTACTCATTTCTGAGTATTGCTTTGTTCTGGACATTCTTTGCATCCTTCGATAACTTCTTTCATTCTTTCCTGGGTCAAGACTGACTGAAGAGAAGTCAAATTTCAATCTCGCACACCAAATTCAAAACCATATTGAAAACAAATGTGATCATTTACTAGAATAATAGCCTGGTGTTATTTTTTCCATATGCATTTTCCTCTCTAATTCTCCCCTATTCTTCTGTCCCTAAAGCCTGACGTTCACCTTGTCTGACCTCATTAAGCATATAAAAAGTCTGCCTAGATTTTGTAAAATGAAAATTTAGAAAGTTACACAGGTGGCTGAGGAGATGCCTGAAATGTAACTACATAGGGCTGGTCCAAAAATTAGGAGAATTGACTTCTTTGACATGAAAGCCTCTATGAAAGATCAGTATTTTTATTTTAGAAAACATAATGAGATATATAAAAATAATTTCTTTCCTCTGATAATTTAAAATGTCATCAGAGGTAGCTGTAAGCAAAATTATGAAGCAGGAACTTTAGTATTAATGCCCAATTTCCCAGCATTGATCTTCCAACATACAAAATTTTTCTTCTTAGCGCTCACTCTGCAAGCCACCTGAACCCCAAGTGCTACAAAAGTGGCCCTGTTCTCATACAGCTTTGAATCCTAAGTGAGGTGTAAATTAGTCTTTGTTAACATGTCTGCTGACTCTCAAGGGATGTGTGCATGATAATAATTTACTCTTGATGTCTGTGAAAATTCCTTCAAGAACCAAAAAAGTGAATATTGGATAATCCACATAAAACAGGCTTCACTAGTCTGTGGTTATAAAACAAATACCTCTGCATTTTCTGAGTGACCTCATTTTGTCTTTAGGGCTCCACTTGGAAAATTGCTAGAAATGAGATTCTTTGAGATTGTCTTACAACTATTTTTAGGATGTTCCTTACTAGACTCTATAAACAAGTTCATCAACTGAAGCCCAACATGGGCTACCATTCTATTCTTCTTTATTCCCTGTCTCTACTTGATCCACTCACTGCTCAAGAATGTCTTTGCCAAAGGTACCAGTCCATGTGCTTTGACCAAGCCCTGTCTTAAGCCTGGAAAAATATTTTTGATTCCCTGCAAAGCTGGAGAAAACAACCTCCTCCCCATCTCTGTGCAAAATTTTATAACCTATGTCTTGAAGCAGGGTCACCTTCTCTCCCCGCACAAACACACAAAGTTTTTCAAACTGTCTCTTAAACAGTTGTGTAAATGCTGACTTCCAACTCCTAAGACAAGATAGCTAATAAAAAATGCTTTCAACATAAGCATAATGTTGAATGAAAAAAGTTTAAAAGATTTAAAGATATATTACATCTACCTTAAAACCACTCCAAAAAGGCTGTATATTGTTTATGCAAATTTACTTATTTTACCAAGATAAACAGTGTAAAGTATACTGAAAACAAACATGCCAAACCCATGAGATCGATTCCCTTCAGGAATAGTGGAGGAAAAAGCATCTGAGGTTTGCAGACAAAGAGCACATTTACTTTATTGTTAATGTTTTATTTCTTAAAACAACACCGCCAGCAATACCTTTGAACTAATATGCCTAAACATTAAGAGTACTTCATTCTCAAGGGCACAATAGCAACAATAACAACAAAAACTACAGATCAATATCCCTGATGAACTTAGATGCAAAAATTCTCAACAAAATACCAGCAAACCAAATTCAACAGCACATTAAAAAGGTCATTCATCATGATCAAGTGTAATCCAGCCTAATGATGCAAGGATGGTTCAATGTACGCAAATCAGTTAACCTGATACAGCTCATTAATGGGATGAAGAACAAAAACCATATGATCTTTTCAATAGATTTACAAAGCATCTGACAAATTTGATATCCCTTCATGATAAAAACTCTCCACAAATTAGGTATAGAAAAAATATACCTCCGCACAATACAGGTCATATATGATAAACTTACAGTTAATATCATAATGAACAAAGAACAGTTGAAATCCTTTCCTCTAAAATCTGGAACAAGATGGGGAAGCTTACTTTTGCCACTTCTATTCAACATAGTACTGGAAGTCTAATCCAGAACAGTCAGGCAAAAGAAAGAAATAAATAGCGTCCAAGTTGGAAAGGAAGAAGTTAAGTCATTTCTGCAGACAATGAGATCTTATATGTGGAAAACATTGAAGACTCCACTAAACACTTGTTAGAGCTAATAGATAAATTCTTTAAAGTTACAGAATAAAAATCACTAGTATGTCTATACACTAATAGAGAACTGTCTGAAAAAAATCAAGAAAATAATATCATTTATAACAGCTATAATAAAATAAAATGAAATATTGAGGAATAAATTTAACCAAGGAGATGTAAGATCTCCACATTGAAAACTATAAAATATTGATGAAAGAAATTGTGAAGAAGACACAAGTAAATGGAAAGATATTCCCTGCCCATGGATTGGAGGAATTAATATAATCATAATATCCATACTACCCAAAGCAATCTATATATTTAATGCAACCCCTATCAAAATACCAATGGCATTCTTCACAGAAATAGAAAAACACAATCCTAATTTGTATGGAAACACAAAAGACCCTGATAAGCTAAAGCAATTTTGAACAAAAAGAACAAAGCTGGAGATATCACATTTCCTGACTTAAATATACTGCAAAGCTATAGTAATGAAAATAGCATTGCCCAGACATAAAAATAGACTCACAAAGCAATGAAACAGAACATGTAATATTGAAATAAATCCACACATGTACAGCCAACTGATTTTTTATGTTGTCAAGAACATACAATGAAGAAAGGACAATGTTTTCAATAAAGGGCGCTGGAGAAAAGGGATGCTCACATATGGAAGAATGAAAGTAACTCCTCTCTCTCACCACAAGCAAATATTGACTTAATATGGATTAAAAACTTAAATATAAGACATATAAAAATGAAACTAGTAGAACAAACCACAGGGAAAAAGTTTCATAGCATTGATCTGGGCAAGGATTTTTTTTTTAATAAGACCCCAAAAGCACAGGCAACAAAAGCAAAAATAGACAAATGGGATCACATCAAACTAAAATGCTTCTACACAGCAAAGAAAACAATCATCAGAGTGACATAACAACCTACAGAATGGGCAAAAATATTTGAAAAGTGTACATCTGACAAGGAGTTAATATCCAGAATATGTAAGGAACTCAAATAATTCAATAGCAAACCAAAAATAATCTAATTAAAACATGGGTAGAAGACCTGAATGGACATTTCTCAAAAGAAGATATACAAATAGCCAAGAGGTATATGAAAAAATGGTCAACATCACTAATCATCAGGAAATGCAAATTAAACTACAATGAAATATCCCCAATCAAATGACCGTTATAAAAAAAAATAACAAATGTAGACTTGGATGTAGAAAGAAAAAGGAGAACTCTTACACACTGTTTGTGGGAGTGTAAATTAGTACAGCCATTATGGGAAGCAGCATAGAAGTTTCTTAAAAACTTAAAAATAGAACAACCATGTGATCCATTAATCCCACTACTGTGTATATATCCAAAGGAAATACAATTAGTATGCAAAATACATATTTACACGTCCATGATTATTGCAGCACTATTCACAATAGCCAAGATTTAGAATCAACCTACGTGTCCACCAACAGATGAATGGATAAAGGAAATGTGCTATGTATATATAATGGAATACTATTCAACCATAAAATCCTGTCATTTTCCACAACCTAGATGAAGCAGGAGGACATTATATTAAGTGAAATAAGCCAGGCACAGAAGACAAATACTGCATGATCTCACTCATATGGACTCCAAAGAAATGGATCTCATAGAAGTAGAGAGTAGAATAATGGTTACCAGAAGCTGGTAGGGGTAAGAGACAGGGGGATAGGGAGAGACTGATCAATGACTACAAAGTTATAGTTAGAAAGGAGGAATAAGTTCTGATGTTCTGTTGAACAATAGGGTGAA
>CAUYSK010053874.1:0-16053 GCA_963575035.1 Avahi laniger | reverse complement strand
GGAAAGAACACATTAAAAGATTTTCTGAACCAAGAAAATTTGTTTAGAAAATCTAAGATTCAAATATTTCTATTCTCTTGTTATCAGCAGGTTTCATTTCAGTGGGAGCAAGTTTCTAAGACATTAAGACATGGCCGGGCGCGGTGGCTCACGCCTGTAATCCTAGCACTCTGGGAGGCCGAGGCGGGTGGATCATTTGAGCTCAGGAGTTCGAGACCAACCTGAGCAAGAGCGAGACCCGATCTCTACTAAAAATCGAAAGAAATTGGCCAAACAACTAAAAATAGAAAAATTTAGCCGGACATGATGGTACGTGCCTGTAGTCCCAGCTACCTGGGAGGCTGAGGCAGGAGGATCGCTTGAGCCCAGGAGTTTGAGGTTGCTGTGAGCTAGGCTGATGCCACAGCACTCTAGCCCAGGCAAGAGGGTGAGGCTGTGTCTCAAAAATAAATAAATAAATAGATAAATAAAATAAAAAAGACATACTGATGGTGATTGTTTCTTGGCTTCCAATTTAGGAGTTGTCTTAGTGAATTATGGTCAGTGTAACATCAATCTTAAAAATCTAAACTTTTAAAAAATTAGGAATATTGGCTGGGCACTGTGGCTCACACCTGTAATCCTAGCACTCTGGGAGGCCGAGGTGGGAGGATTGCTTGAGTTCAGGAGTTTGAGACCAGCCTGAGCAAGAGTGAGACCCCATCTCTACTAAAAAAAAAAAATAATAATAGAAAGAAATTAGCTGGACAACTAAAAATATATAAAAAAAAATTAGCCGGGCGTGGTAGCGCATGCCTGTAGTCCCAGCTACTCGGGAGGCTGAGACGGGAGGATCGCTTGAGACCAGGAGTTTGAGGTTGCTGTGAGCTAGGCTGATGCCACAGCACTGTAGCCTAGGCGACAGAGCGAGACTCTGTCTTAAAAAAAAAAAAAAGAAAATTAGGACTATGTTGCTGATAAAATACCTGCTGTTGCTCCTCATTCTGTTATATAATTTTCATGGTTAATGCATCATATCAAGTATTTTTGAGGTGAGAATACTCCACCTAACTCTCTGATTTTATCTCATTTATCTGATTTTGTCTCAGCTCTCCATGTTGTTTAGAAGCTATTTTTTTATGACTGATTTGTGCTGTGAGAACACAATGCAATCCCTTTACTAGGAATCCTCCCCTAGCATTTTGCCTCCACCGTTTTCCATTAAAGATAGATGCACGGTTCCTTCTGAACCACAGTTCTATGTAAAAAGAAATAAAAAGATGAACAGTAAAACATTTCAGGGCGAAGGAAACCAGCCTAGACCTTCCCATGCTCTGAGCTGTCTGGCGATTTTCCCAGCTAGGAAGCAGCGGCTGGGGGAACCCGGCCAGTGACTTGGGCCAAGGAGCCTTCAGGGCATTCCTTACCAAGTCTGGCTCTGCAAGGCAGGAAGTGAGTGCCGAATGAACAGCATGCTGCCTTTTCCCCTGCTGATCTTCTTGCTCTCAATTCCGTTCTCGTTTGGCCTTGAACCCACAGGTCCCCCAGGGAATCCTTGAGCGAAACAGCGTGATCACTCTGAACATAATGGGGAAGGCTGGGGCCACTCTGGACCTTCTGGTGGAGAACATGGGACGTGTGAACTACGGCAAATATATCAATGATTTTAAGGTAGGAGGGGCTGCACTGCTAGGTCTGAGGTTCAAGGGTTGGCAAGACTATGCCCACGCAGTCTGGGGAAGTTTTCGTGTATCTATTTACAAACCCTCACACATACATTCTTTCCTTCTACCCCATTAACACAGAAGCAGTTTTTAAGTTATTTTTCCTATTTAAGGTACGCAACTTAATGTTCTGATATATGTATACATTGTGAAAGGATCATCACAATCAAGCCAGTTAGCATCAGAGAGGCAATTTGTAAAAGCACACAAAAAGTTTGAAGAGTGAACCTATCTGATTTGTCTTGCAACCTAGAAGTTCAGTTATTTTGAAGAGCTTTTTTCCTCCCCAGGTGATGAGAAAGTTAAGCTTTGCAAAACAGAACCTTTCCCTTGCGTTTGAGTTTGCTCATCCTGTAGAAAGAAACGGAAGGAGGAAGCCACTCACCGTGCTCTTCCTCTGCTTAAAAATCCCACCCGGTCCTCTGAAGGCACTCTTGCCAACAAAGCCAGGTTACCATTCAGTCTGCCCTGTGCTGTCGGTTTGCACAGTCAGTCCATAACGAACTCTTGAATTGTAGAAAGCTTTTTCTCTTAGTACACTCCCTCTCACCTCTGTTGGTTACCCTTTGCCCAGGTGTCTAGTCCAAACATGTTTTTCTAACAAATATTTTTAGAGCGTTATTCACCAGATGTGTTAAGCTCACACTCTGTGCTAGATGCTCTACAAGGTGCTTCAGGGAATGCAAAGATGTTGAGGTACAGGCTCCCCCCAGGGTAGCTCATCATCTTCCCAAGGACAGAAGACCTCATCAAAGGAACTGTGGCACCCCCCAGTCTAGGGCAGGACAGGTGTCTGGGGCTCCTTCCTGACCCTCTCAGTGACAGCTCAGAGGCAAGACAGCTGTGTGCCGGCCGCCTCTGCCTCCAGTGTAAACGTCTCTCTCATAAACCCCTGTGCTCAGCCTGTAATGAGTGGCCTTCCTGCCGGGCTCTCACAGGCCACGCTGACCCGTGGAGTGACTAGGACTCAGTTGTGTAGTCTCTGGGTCCCCAGTGCCCAGCAGAGAGCCTGACACACAGCTGCCTAGTTAATGTTTATCGAATTACTAAACGGGTGGTTGAGACTTGGTATCCAGCCAGGTCCCGCTGGGAGTGGAGAGTTCCCCACATACAAGCCTGGGAAGGGAAGTTAGATGAGCCGTGAGCATAGGCTGCCGGGCTGTGGCTGCTGCCACGGACACCCCCGCCCCTGGCTCCTGTGGAACAATAGAGCAACTTCCCAATACAAGTCTAAGGTTTGCCATCACCATCCTTCCCCTTCATATCCTTTTACCGATATCAGAGTTTCTCACTGCTGTTAGCTCATTTGGTCCTCACAGCACTCACAGCAGGTGAGCGGGCTCAGGTTGATCGTCCTGTGAGGACTGCTGAGGTGCTGCGGGTCAGGGCTCGCTCCCGGCTGTATCCGTCCCCGCCCTGCCCTCTGCAGTGGGGTGAATATCCCACTCACTCATCCCATTCCTCAGCTTCCATCTTTTCTTCCACTCTAGCAATGGCTCTGCACCGAACGCTGAAGGCTGAGGGATTCGAGGTCAGACCTTGTGGTGCCCCAGCCCCCTTTCCCTAGAAGCAGAAACTCTGGCCCTTTTATGGAGATATCCTGACCTCCAACGGAGAGCGAAAGCTGTAGTTTGGGAAATACTTCTCTTCCCAAGGATTTGTGATTCTGCCTCAAGCTAGACCCGTGTTACTTTGATGTACGCATAGTTTGAGTCTCGTCTTCTGCTGGTGTTCTGTATCCTAGTTTGCTTTTCCCAGGAGTTGAGGGCTGAGACGCAGAGACATGAGAAGGCTTTTTCCTTCCCTCCCCAGCTCATTGTGCTGTTTCTCCTTTTCAGGGCTTGGTTTCTAACCTGACCCTCAACTCCAGTATCCTCACGGGCTGGACGATCTTCCCACTGGACACCGAGGATGCAGTACACAGCCACCTGGGGGGCTGGGGTGGCCAGGATGACAGCTACCATGGTAAAGCCCACAGCTCATCTAACTACACGCTCCCGGCCTTCTACGTGGGGAACTTCTCCATTTTCAGTGGGATCCCAGACTTGCCCCAGGATACCTTTATCGAGTTTCCTGGATGGACCAAGGTATGTGACTTCATGGGAAGGGTTTGAATTGAGGCTTCAAACATCTGGTTGTTAGTGGCTGAGAAAGAATCAAAAAGAGCTATTAAGGCCAGGTGTGGTGGCACATGCCTGTAGTCACAGCTACTTGGGAGGCTAAGGCAGGAGGATCGCTTGAGTCCAGGAGTTGGAGGTTGCAGTGAGATGACACCACTACACTCTACCCCAGGTGACAAAAAAATGAGACCCTGTCTCAAAAAAAAAAAAAGACTTCTTAAAATTTTCCCAAGGTCACGCAGATATCAAGTGGTACAGCTCAGATGAACCTATGCTGTCTGATTTCAAACCTCATACTCCTAATTCTTCATCATCTCTCACCTGACTCAGTTGAAACATAAACCAGTGGCTCACATCTGTAATCCTATAAATCCTACCACTTTGGGAGACCAAGGTGAGAGGATCCCTTGAGGCCAGGAGTTCGAGATCAGCCTGAGCAAGAGCGAGAATCTGTCTCTACAAAAAATAGAAAAATTAGCTGGGTATGGTGGTGTGCATCTGTAGTCCCAGCTACTCAGGAGGCTGAGGTAGGAGGATCGCTTGAGCTCAGAAGTTCAAGGTTGCAGTGAGCTATGATGATGCCACTGTGCTGTAGCTCGGGTGGCAGAACAAAGCCCATCTTAAAATAAATAAATAAAAATGAAAATATTTGCTCTTTCGAAGACATAACTAAGAAAATGAAAATCCAAACCACAGATTGGGAGAAAATAATTTTCAAGTCATATATCCAACAAAAGACTTGTATCTAGAATATGTAAAGGATTCTTACAACTCAGTAATATACAAACAACCTAATCCAAAAATGGACAAAGGATTTGAATAGGCATTTTACCATAGAAAGTATACAAATGGCTAATAAGTATGTGAAAAGATGCTTAATGCTCAACATAATTAATCGTTGTGGAAATGCAAGTCAAAACCACAATGAAATACTACTTGACACCCACAAGAATGGCTATAATGATAAGAGGGACAGTGACAAATGTTGGCAAGGATGTGGAGCAAAGGGAACCCTCCTGCCTTGCTGGTGGGAATGTAAAAGATGGTACGAACATTTTGGACATAGTTTGGCAGTTTCTTCAAGGGTTAAATACAGGATTACCATAGGACCCGGCAATTCTACTCCTAGGTATATACCCAAGAGAAAGGAGAACACATGTTCACAGAGAAACTTATATTCAAATATGCAGTATTATTTATAGCAATATTATATATAATGGTATTATTCATAATAACCACAACTGGAAATAAGTCAAATGTCCATCAAGTGACGAATGGATAAAAGGTGGCATATCCATGAGTGGAATGCTATTTATCAGTAAAAAGAACAGAGTGCTAGCACATCCCACAACAGACGTGCATCTGAAAAGCACTATGCCGAGTACAAGCAGCCAGACATAAAAGGCCACATGTTGTAACTCCATGTATATGAAATACTTAGAAAAGGCAAATCTATGAAAACAGAAAGCTTACTGCTTGCCTAGGGCTGAACGGAGAGTGGCTGTAAATGGGCACGGGGGTTCTTTGGGGGCTGTTGGTATACCTTGGTGAACACACCTCTGGGATGTTCAGCTTTAATAGCCTCTCTCTGGCCACATGTTTCTAGCCGCCAGCTGTCATGCCTACCAAGCGTGCTCTCAGATCTTATTAATGACCTGAAACTGTCCGCCATTAAGGCCTCAGTTCCTCCTCTGTCCAGCCTAGTGGTCACCACTGTCCTTTTTTAAAAGCCATCAATCAGTGCCCCCTTGTCCTTCCACTTTCTCCCTCGCTGATCTTCCATTCTGAAGGGGTCCACCATGGGCCTTCTGCGGGTTCACCCGTAACTGAGCTGGGCTAGAGGACCTCTCCGGTGCACTCACCACCATGATCCCTCCCTGCCTCCCCCTCCAGAAGCCCTTGGGCATGCACGGCACTCCTTGGTCCCTCTCTGCTGCCCTCCCCCGTTGGCCTTCCCAACCTTCGCCAGCCTCCTGAGGCCACCTTCTCTCTCCCCACCCCGTCCACGGAGGACCTCATCCTCCTGCTGCTCGCAGGTGCAACTCCTCTGTTCCCTCAGCTTCCTGTCAGACTTATCTCTCTGCCTCACCCTCACTTCCTGCCCAGTGGCCTCTAGGAGGACCTTTGAGCTCCGAGTCCCCTCCCCACCTTCTTCCTCCAGGCCAAGATCCTGTTCTCATGTTTCCTCCACCTGCGTTATATCAGCTTTTCTATCTCTCAACTCCCATTTTGCAGCCAAATAGTGCTTCACTAGGGGCTCTAGGCCCTAAAAACAAAGTAAAGCCCTCCCTGGACCGTCCCCCTTTAGCTAGCAAGCATGTCCCCTTGCCCTCTTTTGTTCTCCCCTTCCTCTGTAGTAGAAGCAAAGGTGCAGAAATGGCAAAGCATGGGACATTTTGGAGGTCAGAGGCAGTTTACCTTGGCCAGGTCATAAAGATGTCACATCCAAGAGTTACTGACCCAGGCATTCTGCTCGACACTTTATAGACACTGTCTCCTTAATCATCAGAAGAGGCACATGTGATAGGATGTCATGTCATCATCTCCAGTTTGCAAATGAGCAGCTGAGGTTTAGAGAGCTAAGTGACTCATATGAAGTATAGAAGCACACCGTGGAACAGGTAGCCAAGCCCCAAATGTGTCTTAAAGGCCCATGGAAAAGGCAGGCAGCATTGTACGGGGCCTCGAAGGCCGGTGAGGAGCCTGTGCTGATTACCTAGGCAGGGGCTCTACCTACTCGGTCAGTCTGATGAATACTCTGCATCTTCACGTTTGAAAAGTACATATACGTACAATATTTGTGAATGTGTCAGAAAGTTCAAACCCCCTAAAAGCCCATCTAAACCACATGTTCACTCAAAAACTTGTACACAAATGTTCATAGCAGCATTATTCATAATTGCTAGAAGGTAGAAAAAACCCAAATGTCCATCACCTGATGAATGGATAAACAAAATTCACTATTTCCATACAATGGCATATTATTTGGCAATAAAAAGAAATGAGGTACTTACACACGCTACAACATGAAAGAGCCTTGAAAACATGATGCCTAGTGAAAGAAGCCAGTCACAAAAGACCATGTATTGTGTGATTCCATTTATATGAAATGTCCAGAATAGCCAAATCCATACCGACAGGAAGATCTGTGGTTGCCTAGAACAGAGAAAGGGAGTGTTGCGGGGAGATGGAGTGGAACGGTACAGAGTCTCTTTTAGGGATGATGAAAATATTCTAAAATTCACTGTAGTGGTTGCACAGCTCTGTCGTACACTAAGAACTGCTGAATTGTATGGTATATGAATTACATCTCAAAGCTTCACACACACATAAAGGCCCATCCAAGAGATTTGTGGACGCTGGGTTGAGTAGATCTGAAAGAGGATACGCGTGCATCGCGTGTAAAACAGAACAGATGTGGTTTCTGTTGTTTTCTGGTGCATGGTTGTCCCTGCTGCCGAGGACAGTCCTGGCACAGCTCCGGGGGTCCTGAATGATCAACTAACTCAGATCCTACGCCCCCATGGGATGCTGAGTTCTGACATTGGGGAGAATGAGCACGTTGGCAGGTGGTTGGGGTGGCAGAGTGGGGACCAAATGATGCCCAAAGGCCCAGCCATGTCCAAGGCTGCGCCTCCAGGCACGCAAACCCCTCCACCCTCATCCTTGGGGAGGCCCCTACAAGATCCCCGGCCCAGGCCTCTGGGCTTTTGCTATTCATTTGCCATAAAGAAACTGCCTTGATTTAGAGAGTGGTCACTGATAAGGTGATTCATGAGTTAAAAAAGTCACTCGATTACTCTGGCTTTACTTTGGTCAGATGTGGCTTTCTGGTTAATGCCCAGTGAGAATGAACGTCAAAGTCAGCTGGGATTTCAGCGAGAAGGTCTCAGGCATGTTTTGCTCTGTCCAAGAGACACCTGCGGTGCTTTGTCTATGCCAAACTCTTGTCTGACTGCAAACTCCCTTAGATAGGAAGTGTTCTCCTCCAGTGCTTCCATGACGTGTCACGTATGCCATTCCTGAGACGTCGTGTTCTGCCAGTGCAGTGACGTTTGTGCTGTGTATCTCTCAGATGGATGTGGTTAAGCCTCCTATCAATATCCTACGCTGCCTTGCCGCGTGCGTTAGTCTCCCTCTGTGGGTTTGGGTGCATTTCAGAGCATGGCGGTGAGAGAGATGTAGGATAATGTCCACCTTTCCTCAACCAGAATTACGCTTTGAAGACCTAAGAATCAAAATAGAATACTGACTAAAAGAAATTTTACTTTTTAAAGGCAAATGGTCCCATCTTCAAGATGTAAAAAATCACAAAGAATCCATAATAAAGGGCTGAAAAATTCCCTTCTTTTAACTATTCTTGGTGTTGCTTTTGAATGTTTCTTTGCCTTCTTAGATGGAGTATATGGGACTTTTTAAGCCTTGTCAGTGTTAATCATTTGTTCTCAATCCACTTGGGGAGATAGAGATATGGACAGGCTCTGGGAGGACCATAAGAGGTATCTGGAAGAGAGGTGTGAATCCTGGAGTTGGGCCATGGAGAGAGGAGATTGTAAGCACCTGGGATTGCTGGGAAAGGTCTGATCTTCCCTGTGGGAGTAGAAGATTGACATTTGTGTGCAAAGGGATTGACATTTTCAAATGTGTGATATAGTAAGAAACATGTTTGGTCTTGTCCTGGTTCTAGACTCCTAGACTTTTGGTATTTCCTGAGTGGTAGGAGTGTCTTTTCTTATAAATTCATAATATGCCCCTTTCAGTCCTCATACCTGTAATCCCAGCACTTTGGAAGGCTGAAGGGGGAAGGATTGCTTGAGGCCAGGAGTTCAAGAGACCAGTCTGGGCAACATAGTGAGACCCTTGTCTCTACAAAAAATTTAAAAAATTAGCCAGGTGTAGTGGCGCGTGCCTGTAGTCCCAGCTACTTGGGAGGCTGAGGCAGGAAGATTGCTCGAGCCCAGGCATTAGAGATTGTGGTGAGCTGTGATCGTGCCACTGCACTCCAGCCTGGGTGACAGAGTGAGACCCTGTCTCAAAAAAAAACAAAAAAAAACAAAAAAACAAAGCCCTTTTCAATCACACATGAGTTTATACTAATGAGGTGACTTATGGTGGAGCCCCTAGATGGCTTTAGAGTAGGGAATGGTTACCAGAAAGACCAAGTGATTAGAGGGTTGGAACTTTCAGTTCCACCCACTGACCAGGGGGGAAGAGAAGAGCTGAAGATTGAGTTCTATAAAAAGTCCTGGAGGAGAATCAGAGAGCGTCTGGGTTGGTGAACACATGCAGGTGCTGGAAGGGCAGGTTGTCTGGAGAGGGCACAGAAGCTCCATGACACCCCGTCCCCAAATACCTTGCCCTAAGCATCTCTTCCCAATTTGTGTCTTTTATAATAAATCAGTAAATGTAAGTAAAGATTTTCCTGAGTTCTGTGAGTCATAGCTAATTATCAAACCTGAGAAGGGGGTTGTGGGAACTGCCAATTTATAGCCAGTTGGTCAGAAGTACAGGCGGCCTGAAGCTTGCAACTGGCATCTGAAGTGGGGACGGCCTTGCGGGACTCAGCCCTTTAATCTGTGGAATCTGACACTGAGTCCAGGTAGATAAGGTCAGAATTGAATTGAATTGTTAGATACCCCGCTGGCGTCCAGAGAATTGGCTGATGCCAGAGAAAACACCCCGGAAAGGACTAGGAGTGGAATGACAGAAAACGCAGCTGGAGAGGTGGTTTTGTGGCCTCATCTACCAGGGAGTTTGGATGTTATCTTGAGAACTTTGCAGAATGAGGGGGAAGTTTTACACAGTGACATGATGCAATCGGATATGGCAGCAGTGTGTGGAATGTACCAGAGAGGGGACATGTTTGATGACTGCCTGTTGAGTATGTGGGCACTAGAGAGAAGGACACTGCTAGTGGGGAAGACACCATGATTTCAGACAGTGGTAACAATTAGGGAGAAAGGAAATACGATAATGTGATATAAAGTAAGTTGGTGGGGGGAGATGTTGCTACTTTATGTGGTGTATCAGATACCTATTGCTAGGTATTTGCTAGGTATTCTAGGGTAATTGTAACAAATTACTCTAAAACTTATAGCTTAAAACAGCAATAAACATTTATTATTCTCACAATTTCTGTGGATCAGGAATTTGGGACTGGTTTGCCTGGGTGATTCTGGATCAGGGTCTTTCATGAGTGTGCAGTCAAGCCGCTGGCCAGGGCTGCATCATCTGAAGGCTCGACTGGGGCTGGAGGATCCACCTCCAAGGTGGCTCCGCGCATGGCCGCGAGTTGGTGCTGCTGTTGGCAGAAGGCCCCAGTTCTTCCCTCAGGAGCCTCCCCACAGGCTGCTTGAGTGTCCTCATGACATGGCAGCTGGCTTTCTCCAGAGGGTGCAATCCAGGAAAGAGAAAGGCAGACAGAAACTATCCTTTTTTATAGCCTCGTCTTGGAAGTCACACGGTGTCCCTTCTGTCACATTCTCTTGGTTAAAAGAGAGTCATTAAGTCTAGTTCCTGTTCTTGGTGTGGAAATTAGTTCCTGCCTTTTCAAGCATTGTAGAATTTGTGGGCATATTTCAAAACTACCACACACAGGGTGGTCAGGGGATGCCTCAGGAAGAGGTGACGGATGAGTAAGACCTGAAGGATGAGACTGAGTCACCCATGTGAAGAGCCGGAGGAAGAATATTCCAGGATCAGGGAACAATGGGTGCAAAGGCCCGGAGCAAGAAAGATCTGGGGAGCGAGAGGGAAAGTGGGGGAGATGAAGAGATGGGGGGACACAACTTCAGGGGGTAGTAATGAGGACTTTGGCTTCTCTTTGGTGTTGAGCAGAGAGTGCAAGAACTGATTGACATTTAAAAGATCACTTCTCGGTGGGGAATGGATTATAGTAGGGCAAGACTGGAAGCTAGGATTCCTGGTGGGAAGCTATTGTCATCCTGCAAGAAATTATGGATTTGGATGTTGACTGATCGAAAGAATTGCAAGATTTGTAAAGAAGAGAGAAAGCAAGATTCGCTGAAGGATCAGGTGTGGGGTATGAGAAGAAGAGTTTAGGAGGACTCTGGGGTTTTTGACCTAAGTAACTAGAGGGATAGGGTTAGGGTTAGGGTTTCTGGCTGGGGAAGACTGAAGGAAAGCAGGCGACAGGGGTCAGAAGCTCTGTTTGGGGCATGTTGTTCTCAAGTACTTAGTAATCATCACAAAGAAGCTGTCTTCTCTTGGCCATCAAATAGGTGACCATAAAGTCTGGAAACAGCAAAAAAATAAAATTGCATTCAATTCAATGAGATAATGTCATCTCTTTCCAGACTCTATGGCTATCCTATAGAAGACCTGTTAGTCTTGAGTCCAAGCATTAGTCTGTACAAACTCGGAGGAGAGTTACAATGCACGTGTAAGGTACGTGTTCAGTGCTCGTTATGGGAATGCAGAGCGAGGTCCAGTGCTGTTAGGAAAAGAACCCAACTAGTCCTCAGGCTCAGCTCCTGAGGGGAAGGCTGCAGGTAGGAATGACTCTCCTCCCCCCCTCTCCTGAAGCTGTTCTTGCCAAGGCCACCAGCAGTGACACGGTGGGGTGTTCCCCGGGCATTCCTCGGGTCTCATTTTACTTGACCTCTTGGTAACATCGGACACAGATAACCACTCCTCCCTCGCCACACTCTCCTCCTGACTTGCATGACCAAACTTCCCCTGGTTTTCCTTCCCCTTTTGTTCCTTCTCAGGCTTCTCTTTCAGCTTCCGTTTTGCAGCCCTCAGGACTTTGTCCTGGGCCCTCTTCTTGCATTTTCGGCGGGTGTCGTGCTCACGGATGTGCTGGGCATGCCCAGATTTCCATTTCCTGCTCAGCTCCCATGAGGCACCTCTGACCTGATAGGTGTAAAACAAAGCTCTTCCTCCCTCTTACCCCCGAAGGCTGCTCTTCTGCTGGAGAGGTGGTCCAGGCAGGAAGGATGAAGCTGGGACTTGAGTGTAGCAGTAGGAACATGGGGAAGGCTCAGCTGCGGGCAATGCTAATACTCGCAGCCACGTTTGGGAGCTTATCGCGGGCCGGTAACCGTGCTGAGTGCCCGCGGTGCCCTCTCGCTCAGCCACCCACAGCAGCCCTGAGAGAGGCACAGACACGGCTCTGTGGAGAGGGGGCCCTGCCAGGTTTGGATGGTTGATTAGTGAAAGAGGAGCTGACTAGAAGATGGCGCTACTGTTTTTAAGTCGAGCTTGTAAACATCATCTGCTTTCCTGAAAAGCATCATGCTAAGGCACTTTGAGGCCATGGAGGTGTGTATCGGTTAGCTTTTGCTGCAGAACAAACTACCCAGAACGTAGTGGTTTAAAACAACAATTTATTTAGCTCATGATTTTGAGTATTGGCAGAGTAAGTGGTTCTTCTGCTGGTCTCAGCTGGGCATGACCACCTGGGTGTTAGCTGGCTGTCAACTGGGGCAACAAGGAAGATGGGCCACGTCTCTGTCATCATCCAGCAAGCTCGTTCACCTGGCGACTGGCAGGGTTCATAGAAAGAATGGAAATGTGCTGGCTTCTTAAGGCCCAACTCAGAACTCACATGTCCCTTCTTCCACGTTCTTTGTCCACAACGAGTCACTAGACAGGCCAGATTGCAGGAATGGAGAAATAGATTCTACCTCTTGGTAGAGGGGACCGCAAAGAACCGTGGCCATTTTTCCAGTGTGCCGTGGGATCTACCTGTTTGACCCTACTTTTGTTCTAAATTTTAAACTTTTTTTTTTTGCAATTATGCTTACCTCCTACAAGAGCTGCTATTTCCATCTAATTCACTGCTTCCAGTCGCAAGTCCTGTGAACTTGGAAACTGGATAAGCAGAATTCTGTTAACAGTTACATATTAATTTCACAACAAAACTTGTTAGAATTGTGTGTAAATGGGTAAATAGGCTATGAATGAAGGAGAGTCTCCTACAATTTTTAGTTCATTGGCTTTATAACGAATATTATGTGGCTGCCCGGTGGCAAGCTTTGCCTACCGGTTCATAGCTTGTTCCAGATATGTGAGGGGCTTCATGGCTGCTGTTACATTAAAATGGTCAAGCCCTTTTGCGGCCATCGCTGAAGCGGCAGTGGCCAAATGAAGTTCAATCCCTTTGTGACTTCAGACAGAAGCAAGAACCGCAAAAGGCATTTCAGTGCACCTTCCCACATTCACAGGAAGATTATGTCTTCCCCTCTTTCCAAAAAGCTGAGACAGAAGTACAAAGTTCCATCCACGCCCATCCGAAAGGACGATGAAGTTCGGGTGGTTCAGGGACACTGTAAGGGTCAGCAAATTGGCAAAGTAGTCCAGGTTTACAGGAAGAAATATGTCATCTGCATTGGATGGGTACAGCAGGAAAAGGCCAATGGCACAGCTGTCCACGTGGGCATCCACCCCAACAAGGTGGTTATGACTAAGCTTAAACAGGACAAAGACTACAAAAAGATCCTTGAACGGAGAGCCGAATCTCACCAAGGAGGAAAGGAAAAGGGCAGGTACGAGGAACAAACAATTAGAAGATGCAGGAATAAAATAATCTTATGTACCACTTTCATTAAAAACTGCCAAAGGAAAAAAAAACATAAAAATGGTCAAGTGATGATGGAACTATTGGGAGTTGAGAAGGAAAAGGGATTTTTATTTGGGATTTGATGAGAAGATGTGGTTCATCTTTTATGGTATTATTTTATGCATTTGATGGCTTCAATTCTATTTGGGTCTGTCCTAAAATACAGAGAAGCCATAAAGTTATTATCTTTAACTTTGTTACTCTAAGACCACGGAGGAAGCAAAGGAGTGTGATTTGCATCAGCGGCAGAGCCCTTTGGGGTCCTGAAGGAAGGGGAGAAATCTTTTTTTCTGTGTGCTTCGGTGAAATTTATTTAACATCTTATCTCTAAGGAAGCCCTCTCACTATTTTATGTTTTGTTTTGTTTTGTTTTTGGTTCTCCTCTTTCCCTTTTCTTTTTCCCAAGTTAGCACCACAGTAATTCATGAGTGATGTGTGGTGGGAGCCTTACCCTTGGGAGCTGGATTTTGTCTTTCTATTTTAAGGCCTGCAAGTGTCTACAGGTCTTCTCTCTGTGTGACAAAGTCAACATTCAACCTGGGCTGCTTGTTGTTTTTAAAGGAACTCCTGAAAAATTTTGAAAAATTTTAAACTGTGACTTAAAACTGTATTGAAACTTTTGTTTTAAATTCTTATGATAAGATTATAATCATCCAAATAATTTAAAACAAACAGACAAACACACAAATCTGTCTTATCAACGAAGAAGTAGGTCAGGCATTTCTGCAAATCTCACACTTATTAAAATTGGTATTATCGCTTAATGATAATAGCAGAGGGTTGGGAGTCTGCCAGGGGTCAAGCCATGGTCAGAGAAAGTCAGACTTTGTCACGGAATTATTTTAACTGGGACTGCCCCGGAAAGCCCCAGAAACCACTAGCATTTGCTCTATAAATGCTTGGTCCCAGTGGGGCTCACTTCATCAAGAGTGTATTTTTCTGGGCATGGTGGCTCATGCCTGTAATCCTAGCACTCTGGGAGACCAAGGAGGGAGGATCGCTTGAGCTCAGGAGTTCGAGACCAGCCTGAGCAAGAGGGAGACCCCGTCTCTACAAAAAATAGAAAAATTAGCTGGGCGTGATGGCGCACGCCTGTAGTCCTAGCTACTCGGAAGGCTGAGGCAGGAGGATCTACTAAAGCAGGAGGATTGCTCGAACCCAGGAGTTTGAGGTTGAAATGAGCTATGATGACGCCACTGTATTTTAGCCCAGGCGACACAGAGAGACCCTGTCTCAAAAAAAAAAAAAAAAAACATGTCTGTTTTAGGTCATATTTACCAACATGTGCACACTCCCTACTCTCAGTAATTTCAGCATAACTTTTTAAAGAGACAAAAGAGTGTATACATTTTCTTAAAATAGAATTTTTTAAAGTGTTTTTTTATTGGTTCTAATCAAGAAGGGAATACAGATATTTCACTTTCAGTGAACAGTATTCTGTAAAACTCTTAAACTAAAAGCAGAGGAACATGAAAGATTCTTTCAGAAGGGCTTCGCGTCTCCTCTTCAGTGAGTCTTTTCTCAGGCCGAGCTACCAGCAAGTATTACAGTACTATGAGTATTAGCAGTAGTAAGTGCTGCTAGGGATATATTGAATATACTCTGCTGAGTGGTGAGAATCTCGCCTCAAACAAGATGGACAAAGCCGTTTCCTGCCTAGAGCCTGTGTAATAGCTGGAAGTAGCTGATAAACCAGTGATCAAATGATATGAATTCAAATAATGATAATAACCAGAAGAAACAGGAGAGATTAAAGGGATAGTGAGTGGGTTGGAATGGAAAGCTCAGCATTAAGGAGGAGGAGGAGGTCATGACCCTGCACAAGTGACCAGAGGCTTTCAGTCTGGAGGAACAGACATGGGGACTAGCTGCCACTCGGGGAGACAAGCTTGGTGTGGGGACACGCACCTGGGGTCCCAGCTACTCTGAAGGCTGAGGCAAGAGGATCATTTGAAGCCAGGAGTTCAAGACCAGCCTGGGCAACTTAGTGAGACCCCATCTCTAAAAAAAAAAAAAGAAAAAGAAAAGAAGGAAGAGTAATGGAGAGCAAAGTGAGCAAAGGGGAGCATGGCAGAGACAGGATGGGGAGGAGGAAGGCCTGGGCCATGGCCAGGGGAAGGAGGCTAGAAGCAGGAATGTTGAAAATCTTGAGATTGTCGCTTTTGCTGCTATGCAGCCTGGGTTCTAGAGTTAATAGGGGAAGTCTAGGCCAGGTGCAGTGGCTCACACCTGTAATCTTAGCACTCTGAGAGGCTGAGGTGGGAGGATCCCTTGAGCTCAGGAGTTCAAGACCAGCCTAAGCAAGAGCGAGACCCCGTCTCTACAAAAAATAGAAAAATTAGCCAGGCGTGGTGGTGCTTACCTGTCATCCCAGCTGCTCGGGAGGCTGAGGCAGGGGGCTCGCTGGAGCCCAGGAGTTTGAGGTTGCAGTGAGCTGTGATGACTCCACTGCATTCTAACCTGGGGCGACTACGAGACTCTGTCTCAAAAAAAAAAAAAAAAAATAGGCTGGGCACGGTGGCTCACGCCTGTAATCCTAGCACTCTGGGAGGCCGAGGCGGGCGGATTGTTTGAGCTCAGGAGTTCGAGACCAGCCTGAGCAAGAGCGAGACCCCGTCTCTACCAAAAATAGAAAGAAATTAATTGG
>CAUYSK010053873.1:0-19816 GCA_963575035.1 Avahi laniger | reverse complement strand
AAAAAAAAAAAAAAAAATTTATTTTAGAAACCTTAATGATGACGATTTTTTTTTTAAAAGAGGGCAGCTGGAGTGTAGTGGCGGCACGATCATAGCTTACTGCAGCCTTGCACTCCTAGGCTCAATCTTCCTACCTCAGGTTCCCGAGTAGGTGGGACTACAGGCATGCATGATTGCATATGGTTAATTTTTAAATTTCTTTGCAAAGATGGGGTCTCACTAGGTTGCCCAGGCTGGTCTCAAGCTCCAGGTCCCAAGTAACCCTCCTGCCTTGGCCTCTCAAAGTGCTGGGATTACAAGCATGAGTTACCATGCCTAGCTGATTTCTTACTTTTAAAGACTGTCAGTTTTTCCTCAGAAGGTCTCCTAGTTCTTATGGCTGAATACATCTACTAAAAATTACAATATTTCAGTTTTATATTACTGTATTTTCTTTAAGGGTTCTTTATGTTACAGAATATATGATGCCAACTATTTACTTAATAAGCCTGAATTCTTTTTTTTGAGACAGAGTCTCACTCTTTTGCCCACACTAGAGTGAGTGCCGTGGCGTCAGCCTAGCTCACAGCAACCTCAAACTCCTGGGCTCAAGCCATCCTTCTGCCTCAGCCTCCTGAGTAGCTGGGATTACAGGCATGCGCCACCATGCCTGGCTAATTTTTTCTATATATTTTTAGTTGCCCGATTAATTTCTTTCTATTTTTAGTAGAGACGGGGTCTCTCTCTTGCTCAAGCTGGTTTCGGACTCCTGAGCTCAAACAATCCACCTGCCTCGGCCTCCCACAGTGCTAGGATTACAGGCGTTGAGCCATCGTGCCCGGCCAATAAGCCTGAATTCTTAGTTTGTGTACTTATTCTAAAACTAAACATAATTCCCAACAGTCAGCTATTACATGTTAGAAGAGATCATTACATTATATGTTAGAAGAGATCATGGTATTCCTTTAATTTACAAAGAAGACAAAAATGTGTGCAATCTTCTTTCAGAACATTTTTCCCATTCCCAAGATGACAAAATACTGACAACTATTTCAGTAAAATGATAACAATTTGCAAGGCAATTAAGTTAACATTTTGCAAGGCAACTAAGATGAGAAAAAGATAAAATGCATTTTAATATGACCTAAGTTTTAAAAACATGCTTGATAATTAAACATTTCAGAAAACTATTTTGTTGAGTAGTCTAACTAGCATTTACTTTCATTTTCCCTATTATTGGAAATATTGGCTATTTCCAAATATTTAAATAATGTTACAATACACTTCTTTGTGCATACGGTTACAATAAAGTAGTCTACTATCTTCAAATGGTCATCATTACCTTTGCTTCTTCCACATAGGGAGAGAATAGTCGAGGACGAACATATATGCCAGCATTTTTTTGCCGTAACCAGGCATTTGACTTTCCACCTTCTGTTGTGGGAAGCATGTCTGATGGAGGAGTACTGATCAAGCCTCTTTTCATCTTTAAAAAAAATGTATTTTAGATAAACTAGAGATCTGTGTAGCACTATAATGCTACTAAGATAAAAATATTTGTACCTATAAATCAAAATGTACAAACTTTATCATTTAAATAAAAATTTAGCAATGTATGTGAAATTTAGAAATACTTCAAAGTTTACTAGTTAAAGGATTTAGCAATAAAAAGATTCTATAACTTCCCATTTTTTTCTAAATAGAGAAATGATGTTTTTAAAAACAAGAGACACATTAATTAAATGTACTGAGTTGGATTAAATTTCAGAACTCTTGATGAAAACCAATTTTTATTTTTTTCCTTACTCATACTCATCTAGGGAACTGATTCCATCCCCACTCACTGCCCCCTCTCCCCCAAGACAAAACGAGACCACTGACTTGAGCATGTATCTACAGTACAAGGATATAGGCAGGCTAGCACAGGGGAAGGCAGACTTGGCTCAAACCCCAGCTCCCCTATTTAACAGCCATGTGACCACGGACATCTCATTTTTCCTGGGCCTTACTTTATGGGTACCTGTATGGCCCTGGAGGTGGGGCACTGAAAAACTAACTGCATGTGGTCGCCCTATTGTTTCCTGATTGATGCTAGGAGAATCTAAATCAAGTACCTGCAGTTCTTAAGGTGGTTGTGAAGATTAAATGAAGGCAATACAGATAAAAGCACTTGGTACAGTGCTTAGCACATACTAAGAGCAAGAAGGCTAACAGCCATTATTAGCAAACTTTTACTGGGGACTCATTATGCATTAGGCATGGAATTAAGGGCAGAGATATGTATTTTCTAACCAAAGTTCTAAAATATTTTCCTAAACTAAATACAATGTTGAATGTGATTTGAGTCCCAGTTTTAAACAAAACCAAAAGTTATTTCTCCAATATTATTCTTGTTAAATATAATAAACATCTAATGGCTATATTAGTTAAAATTATTTTTAACTAGTAAAAAATAGCATTATTTAGTATTTAGAAAACAAAGGAAAAAAATCAATGCATCTATTACAATTGTTGATATATTTCCTTCCAGTCTTTTCCAAATGAATTTTTACATTATTGAATTCTAGAATACACAAAAACACATATTTTGTATCCTCCTCCTTTCAGTTATATTCCATCATCAGCATTTTCCATGTTGCTGTATTTGTCTTTATAAGCATTATTCAGGGCTGCAAGACATTCTGTTTAGTAGTCACACTATAACTTACTATAGGCTTAATAAGTGCAAAATGGTAACTTAAATTTTTTTTTGGAGACAGGGTCTCAGTCTTTGCCCAGGCTGGAGTGCAGTGGTGCAATCAAAGCTCACTGCAACTTCCAACTACTGGGGCTCAAGTGATCCTCCTGGCTCAGCCTCCCTAGTAACTAAAATTATAGGCACACACCACCACTTCTCACTAATTTTTATAACATTTTTTTTTATAGAGATGGGGGTCTTGATATGTTGCCCAGGCTGGACTTGATGTTTTATTTTGCTTTCTTTGGCATGTGTGTGATTATTAATGAGACTAAACATTTTTTTTTATCAGAGATTCCATATTTAATTGTTTTCTTCTAGTTTTGCTATTTTCAATTTAACATTTAATTCTTCGATCTAATAGGGATTAATTTTGTGTGCAAGTGAAATGATGGTTTAACTTTAAACGAATTTCCTCCTCCCCTGCTAATCAGTTAATCCCGTACCACACTGATTTGTGATAGCTTGTTTATTATATGTTTAATTCTTATATTAACTAAAACCTTTCTCTGGACTATTCAGTCTTATCTGTTATGCTAGCATCACAGATTAAATATTAGCATTTTAAAGTATGTTTTATATTCTAGAAGTGTTATCCCTTCTTCATTATGTCATTTTTAGATAACTTAAATTTTTTTTTACAGTTTGTTGTTACAGGTGACTTTTATAATGTTTCTGTGCAGTTGAAAAACTATTATGATCTCTATAAGCATTAATTAAATTTAGAAACTAATTTGTGAAGAATATTTAGAATGCTGATTTTTTCCTATCCATTAATTCAATCAATTCTGTTAGCTTTTTAAAAATTTACCATTTAAAAGAAATTATAAAAGTAACATGATCAGCTCTATTAATTTTCACCTGGTTCTGAAATACAGTCACAAAGGCCATTGATTCTTTTTATATTGAATTGTATCAAACCAGTCTTCCCCTGCCACTCTCTGATTCATTTGCTCTTCTTGAAGAGTCTCCAAAGGTAATGTCTACTTTTTCCTTTCTGATCTACACTGATAAATGACTGAATTAACTCCCCTAGAAATGATGCTCTTCTAAAAGACAGACCTATTTACCCACTCAACTCTCTAGGGACACAACACTGTACACAACAGACACCTGTCTCTGTATTCATGGAATTTACAGCTTCACAATACCTGATTAGTTGTAGAAATTATTTACAAAGATAAAAAAAAAAAGAGAGATAAGCCTGGCATTTTTCTTTTCATGAAATGGATAAATGAAGAAAAACACTTACTGCATCACTTAAGACTTCACTGTTTATAGGTAATATGTGTTCAATTCGCACAAAAGGTAACAGAGAAGAAAGGATCTCTCTCAGCTCTTCCATGTCCAGGTCTCGTCTTTTTACACCTCTTTTGTTCACACTGTGGGCAGTGCCACTCAGTAAGTTTGGCTCTATGAGACAGAAAATGAAAAGTCTCCAACCAAATCCAAATGTTCAGAGATAGGCTTACTTTCTTCTCTAGTACATACACTTTTACTATCACTCTATAAGACTTAAAAAGGTTTATAAATCAATTCTTTTTCTTTTTCCTGAGATGTTTATTTAATAGAGATGTTCTTGGACAAAGAAAAAGCACAGTGTCAACGTTGCAATAACATTCTTTTATGATTGTTCTTCAATACAGTATTCTTTTCTGTTTACTAACTCAAAGGAGAAAAGATGACAATCTATTAAAATCTAGTTTGACCACAGGCTTTTTCTTAAGCGGTCTCAGTTTTGTGGCCAGTTTTCAGTACAATAAGGACATTGCGGGGCATATGATACTTCTGGTCACTGTAGGTTATCGGTATGCTCATTAGGCTATATATGTTTAACAGCAATTTAACAACATATTTATCACTTGGTGTCCAAAGTAGCAAAACCTAGTGTGCACTCTATCTAGTTTTAAGATTTTTATAAAAGTCTCCTAAATTTCCACATTGTGGGAATGTTACTGCATAAAAGTAGATCCTTTGATCTTTGACATGTAATATATGTCCATTGTCCAGAGCAGATAATAAAAGTTTTCTTCATTGAATATTAGTGAAAGGGAAAGCATATCACATATGCTCATGACAATGAAATGAGAAGAAAAGTTACATAATTTTGGAAATCTTTAATCATATCTTTAACCTGGAGGCTGTATTTTTTCCTTAAAAAATTAACATTGAATAAGATTATTACCATTCATGAATATAAATGCTAATTTTAAAATAAATATTCTATAGACAAACTGATATCTATATATACATATATACTTATATTAAAAAGATATTGTTTTTGATAAGCTAAGCCTTTTCTGGAGTCATTCAAAATAAAATTGTTGCAAGTGTATAGAAAAAGGTTTGTTTTTCTTGTCTTGCTATGATTTGGTCTCATACTTATGTAGGCATTGCTTTTCAAAATAATTTTTTCTTAAAGCAGTGGCATCCTGTTTTCATACAAAATTTTACAGGAAATCCCCCAAACATGTAATAGGTAAGGGCAGAACCCTTATATATAATACAAAGGTGACCGAAACAAAGGTGTGGTCTGGTTCACTTAGCTTCTTTCTTATCCCTACAGAAGAACCTTTCATTCTAACTCAGTTTGAAAACTACTGTTTTAAGGGAAATCTTATCCCTTAAGCATGCTCAGTATCTGCCCCAAATAAATGACATTTCATCATTACCAACTTTACATCAATGAACAAGCCTATGGCCTATGATGATTACGTACAAGTATATACAATTGATTCCTGTAATTTGCAGTAGTTTATGTTTTATAAAGTATACATGAACAATGAATTAGCGAATACTGAACTATTGCTTCTAGGGTTAGGTTCCTGCGAGCCTCTGGGTACAACTTTTTCTTTTTTTTTTTTTTTTCTTTTTAAGGAGAAATGTTATATATTGGTTTTTGAGAAAAAAAATTTTTTTTTTTGAGACAGAGTCTCACTCTGTTGCCCTGGTGAGTGCCGTGGCCTCAATCAACTCACAGCAACCTCAAACCCCTGGGCTTAAGCGATCCTCCTGCCTCAGCCTCCCGAGTAGCCGAACTACAGGCATGCACTACCACACCTGGCTAATTTTTTCTATTTTTAGTAGAAACGGGGTTTCGCTCTTGCTCAGGCTGGTCTCGAACTCCTGAGCTCAAGCAGCGCTCCCCCTCTCCGCCTCCTCTGCCTTGGCCTCCCAGAGTGCTAGGATAACAGGCGTGAGCCACTAGGCTAGCCTGGGCACAACATTTTTGTCAATTGATTAAGATATAACCTTGTTTTTTGTGTGTGTTTCTGTCTAAAGATACTTTAACTTAATACATATTGTTGATTCATTAACACTGAACTCACAGCCTACAGCACTGTAACTCAAGCTTACCTAACAGACGTGTTTTCTCTATAAGGCACGTCACACAGCCTTTTTGTGCTTAGGAACACTAGACAGCATCTCAACATCATGCTTGGGGGCCATTTTAAACAGTGAGATCACTAATAAAAAAATACAAAAATTTGAAAAACATGGTAATAGGCTGTGAAAAGGACATTTGTTTCCAATACATCTGAAATATGGCAGCAAAGTGTCTGCCATTGTCTTGTTCTACTTTGGTTAAGAATGTGCTTGTTTGGCTGGGTGCGGTGGCTCACACCTGTAATCCTAGCACTTCGGGAGGCCGAGGCGGGCGGATCGTTCTGAGCTCAGGAGTTCGAGACCAGCCTGACCAAGCGCGAGACCCCGTTTCTACCAAAAATAGAAATTAATTGGACAGCTAAAAATATATATAGAAAAAATTAGCCGGGCATGGTGGCTCATGCCTGTAGTCCCAGCTACTCAGGAGGCTGAAACAGTAGGATTGCTTGAGCCCAGGAGTCTGAGGTTGCTGTGAGCTAAGCTGATGCCACGGCACTCGCCCCAGGCAAGAGAGACTTTGTCTCAAAAAAAAAAAAAAAGAATGTGCTTGTTGGATGAGTCAAATTTTTTGCTGCTCTGTAGGTGTCCAGGAATGACCATGAAAGTGCCAAAAGTACTGATTTTGGGGTTACAAATAAATTTTAGTGAGTAGGTAAATTTGCAAATACAGAATCTGCAAATGATAGACTGAATTTTAAAAACTTTCTAAATTCATCGTAGTCATATTTATATTTAAAAAATTCAAATCTAAGAATTGCTAAAGATTTTTGCAGGCCACAGAGAAATAAATTAGGAGAAATGAAATAGGACAGTTTTTGTTCCCTAGTGCTTGGGTACTAGCATATTAAAGAAGCACTGTAAGAAGTCTGAAAGGCAGGTTTAGCACAAAATTTTTACATATTTAAAAATGTGACAGAACAACTCTATAAATGTACTTAAAATCACTGACTTGAATACTTTAAAGAGGTGAACTTTATGATATGTAAATTATAGATAAATAAAGCTATTGAAAAATGACAGGAAAGAAATCTGTATTTAATTTTTCTAATTAAATTTTTCTGATTTGGGTTCAATATATGGAGAACACAATAATGAATAAGTGGAGGACAGGTGAGTGGGCTAAGCCCAGACATAAATAAAAGACTGCTGCAGAATCATAAGCATCCAAAGTTGAAAACCCACCCTTCTATATACGATATCCCTCTCTCATCTGCAGTGACCCTGGCTGAAGGTCATTCAGAAGTATTATTTCTCTTTTACCTTCCACAATATTTAAAAATAAACAAATATGCTTTTTTATTTGTATTCACATTTTTTGAGGTAAAATTCACATAACATAAAATTCACCATGTGAAACATTTTAAAGTGTACAGTTCAGTGGCTTTTAGTATATTCACATTGTTGTGCAATGACCAAGATGATCTAATTCCAAAACACTTTCATCAACAATATGCTTTTGTAACACTTTAATCATTATATAAAATTTTTCATTCTAATATTTTCATGAATCAGTTAACATATATTATTAAGCACGTAAGAACAATAAAGTATCCTTTTAAAGTTGCAAAATAAGATTTTCTGATTATTTTTTACAAACTATACTCTCTCTACTAAAGGATTTTACCAAAGCTTCTATTTTCACCAGGCAATAGTGTCAATTTTTAAGACTGACGTGCAGGATGCATTTTGGTAAGCTTTGGGGAAAGTAAGAACCATCAAAAACTTACACAAACTAATTAGCACAAGCTAATTTTCTGAGCTTACCTCTATCTGCTATTCTTTTCATCAACTGATGCTCTCCCCATTTAATCAGATATTTAAGGATATCCTGTTCACTTGCCTATAATAAAAAAGTTTATATTTATTGTAGTGAAATTAGATAAATGGTTAATTTCACTAATGACTTTTCCTAGGTCATAATGTAAATATAGCATGCAACTTACCTTGTTTCACTCTTTACACTGGCTGCTTGACATTTTACAGTTAAATCTGCGGTCCATCAACAGCAAATATACAAGGCCGAATCACATGTATTTTATCCAGTAACCTCACTCTTGGCTCCAACTACATTTTTTATTCTTAGTTCCATCTTTTTTTTCTTTATCATGTTTTCTTCCTATTTTAAATTTACCTTACTATATGGTTTCTATACTTTTATATAGCTGCTTTAAATTCTTTTTTGGAACAAGATATAAATAAATGAAAGTAAAAGTATAGGGATACAGAGAGACTACTATCTTCTGCAGGGACAGGAAAAACAAGCACAGCAACTTGTTTTGGCAGAAGAAACTACAATCTCTGCAAGGTACTCTATACTGATTGGGGAAGGACCTTCGAAGCACAATCTGTGAAATGGCAATGTACCCCTCATTTCTTTGTACTTTATTTAAAATCTTAGAGCAAATCTAAGCTGCATTTTTTTTTTTTTTACTTTCTCAGAGGAAATACAAAGTTCCTAAAGACAATAATCTGAGAGAAGTGACAAATCCTAATTCCCATAAACATAAAGCATCCAGTCTTGATCAGGACACTGAGACAAGGTTAATGAACAAAGATCCTCCATAAAGCAAGCCCAGGAACGACAACATTTATACTGTAATCAAAGCAATGTATGAAGGAAAAGCACAGATTCTGGGCGCATTATTTAACTCTTTGTTGTATTTTTGACTGAAATGATAGCATTTTATAATTTCTCTAGTACAAATACAATGAAATAAGAAATGGCTCAACGGGTTTATGTCTCCATAGCATCAAAATTGTTGTATTGATTTTAGCATAAAATTCATACAGCCAATGCAAAAAAAATTTAAGCTTGAATCATTTTACCTGAAAGTATATTTGTAATATTTAAAATCTATTATTAATTTAAATTACCAAATTAGACTGGCATTTAAGTCAAGAACATAAGAATGTACTAAAAACTACTTCTGATTAACAATAAATAGTTGAAAACATACACTTTGGCAGAATGCATGCATTGAGTTTTTACAATCATTTGAGCAGAGGAGAAACTGAATATTAGTCTTACTTTGTGCTGCTGAAGCTATTGTCTACATGTAATCTAAGTATGTGATACTCCACCAAAAGAAAGAAATCATTATAGAGAATCTATATTAATGGAAGCCAAGAAAAATCACTGTTTGGATATGCTTCTGACCTTGCCTACTGCCTCAACCTCTTTTTGGTGCAGCTGGTTAGGACCTGGGCTTGTTCACATGTTGGGCCATGGCAGCACTGTGCATGAAGAGCCAGTAAGCCAGAGGCTTTTGTTGGACAAATATGAAGAGGGCAGTTCTAGGTGGTTTGATCACAGCCTGTTTCTCTCCCCTTGCCCTACCCTAGATGGAAGAATAGAGTACAGATGGATTTCTTGGTGCACATATGAATGACAATGAATTTGAGAGGTGTATAAATGATTACCTGTAGGTAGTCAGACTGGATAGCAGTAAGCAGATGGTCTTTGCTGAGTTCATAAAAAACATCCGAAGTCATGACCTGGGAAAATTCCTCACAGAGGAAATGTAAAGCTTGTCGGTGCACCCATTTAGAGCCATATGGATGAGAGCTCCACTTGAGGATGGCAATTAAGGTATCTAATGAGATGCTCTCAGCAATGATATCCTCACAGCCTAAAAGAGAAGGCAAATACTTCTTGAGATTAATCGTAAATATTATTTATTGAACATCAGCGTGCTAGGCACTATACTTAAAAGTAGCAATAGTAAAAAAGAATTCAAGGAGATATATAAAATCTCATGAAAATCACCAAGAATTGGTGGGATGGGATAACAATAGACTATGGCATCTATAGAAAATCTGCTGCCCTATAGAGATGGTTCCATAGAAAAAGCAGAGAATCCTCTAAATCGTTAAAGAAAATAAACATCTACGTGTAAATCCAACAATCTGAATAAGACAGTATGGTGGAGAGCTTTGGACCAAAGGGGAAAGAAGAGTAGGTAGAAACATTATAGTTGTAGAAATCAGCCAGAGGAAGGATATGGATGACACTTGACTGATGAGAGAATTCACACCTGAGAAGAAGATAAGCAGTCTGCCAAATGCTAAGACATCTGTTCTTTGTATAGTCTAAGTGAAAACATGTAACGCCTTGCATTGTTGATAGTTTAATCCCTCAAAACACAGACAAAATATCAAAGTTTTATGCTCATCTGGGCTTAATTCTGGCAAACTTAAAAAGATGTAAGTGGTTTAAGTGAAAAGGATCAGTATCCTGGAGAAATTAACTATGGTATTTTAAGAACTCAAAGAAGAAAACAAGAAAATCTGAGGATAGCCAGCTATTCTCCTTATGAAAGTTCATTTCCAACTATAAAGATAAAATATAAAATCTGAGTTACAAAGATTGTGGGAGGTAAAACAGCTAAAGTTGGACAGAAATTTTTCATTAAGTTTACTATAAAATAAAAAAAATCTTGATAACGTGAAAAAAAGAGGTGTTTAAATGCCACCACCACCACCACCAATATGGCTATACAGAAGGTTCTCTAATGAGCTCAGAGCTTTAAAGATATAGCCAAAAAAGGGCACCAATGAATTTCAGAGACTTTCAAAGTTCAAAGTTATTTGTGAAACCATGAAAGGCAAAAAGAGAAAGGGGGTGAATCCCATGTTCAGGTGATAGAAGGTTAATAGCCAACATGGAGTTTACAAAAAGTAAAGCCTCATTCCCTTTTCTGATACGGTGCTAGGTAAGGAGAAATATCACAGATAATTGTGTAACTTGATTTCCACAAAGTATTTCATGATGTTGCTAGACTGTCAGCACCACAAGATAGAGACTGCTGTCCTCAGTGTACCTCTAGCACCTTCTTGCACGTGGTAGGTGCTAGATGAGAATGTGTTGAATGTACAAATGAGATCTTTGCGGATAAGATGGAGACACAGCAGATGGATGGCAGAAGAGTGCTTAATAGAACCAATGGTAAGTAGCACTGATTGACTTGGGTGGGTGGAGTGGGTAGCCTCTGTTTTTGCAGTGTTTATCAAGAACTTGAATAAAGATGTACAAAATATGGTTCAAAATCTCAGATGATCTAAAACTGGGAAACATAGTTAAAAACACACTGCATAGCAAAATCATAATTGGCTAAAGAAATTGTTCAAAATGAAGTAGAAATGTATCTAGGAAAATCAGAAAGTTCTATATGCAAAGAAAATCAATTGCGCAGCACATGATGGGAGAACTAGTTGAACTGCCAACTATGCAAAACAATATTTGGGTGCTTTAACCGAATGAATGCAAAATGTGACACAACTGCTATAAAGGTGAAGCAATGTCAGGCCTCAGGTACAAGCATCGAGTCCTGATCAAGGGACTATGTCATATTGCTCTCCTGTGAGGTGCTGTGTTGTTCCGGGCCCTGTGTTTTTTAGATGAGCACTGACCAAGCTGCAGGATTCTCAGAGGAGAGAAAGAGACTAGAAGAGAGTTTGAGACTTGTCACAGAAAAAAGCTTCAAGCAAACGAGATTATTGGGTTATGTAGGACAAACCTAAGCAGAGACATTAGAGCTGCTTTAAATGTCTGATGGGCCTTCACGAGGCAGGGGAGAAATAACTGACTTGTCTATTGTTCAAGGGTCTGAGAAACAAATGGATATTCAAAGGAGAGAGATTTTGGCTCACTGATAAAACACTTCCAACAACTAGAATTTCTTTCCTCTCCGCAGAAGAAAGGATCCCTCCAGAAAAGCATAGGAGCAGAGGCTGGCTCATTTTGTTAGTGATACAGTACAAAGAACCCTTAGACTGGATAGAGAACTAATGTCAGAAGATATCCGAGCTGATTTCATCACAAAGATAAAATCATATTTAGAAAAATGGTAACAGAGCAAACATAAGGTTGTTTAATCTGAACACTAAAATGACATCCTTATAAAGGAATACTCTGAGGCCACCACAATAAGATCCACATATAAATGACACCCAAAGGCATGGATATGTACAGATGATAAGTGAGAAATATGGAAAAGTTTTGAACAGTCTTCATGATTTTATGGAGAGCCTTGAATGCCAAGCTGAGGACAGACCTCATCCAGTAGCCAGTAGAGGACTTCTGTTGGTCTGTTATTTTAAAGTAGGCATTGAAGTAGAATTGAGTACGATGAGTCAATCTGACAGGAAAGGCAATCTCACAGATGTGTTTGGGAATGAAGCAGGGGAAATTAGACAAAAGGTGATTATTTAAAAGGATGTGTCACAATCCTACTAAACCAGGATATTGGCAGAGGTAAAGAAACAGAATTAAAGATAACATGATCATATATTTAAACTTCTGAGGTTTACAAACAGGATATGGTAGGAAAAATTGGGCTTTAAAATCAGACAGACTGGACTTGAAATCGCAGCTGACACTAAGTGTAAAGTTATCTAACTTTGCAAATCACTTAATTTGAGCCTGAAATGTTCTCATCTGTAAAACTGAAATTATATTTCCTACCTCAGAGGGTTGTTATGAGATATAAATGAAATATAAATGAGATCCTTGGCATTCTTCATCTGTTCAAACATTCTGGAGTATCTAAACCGAGTGTGGTGAATCCCAGCTCTCTTCACCGCCTGCTTTCCTGGTGTGTCACCCGCCTCACAGCCTTCATTCTGTTGTATCCAACTTCCTGGTCAACAGCTCCAACCCAGAGCTCTCTCTGGACTTCCAGGGTCACTCCTTATTTTTACTGGTCGGTTCCACATAGATATTCCACAGATATCTTAAATGCAAAAGTCAGTTCATTTCCTCTGGAAAACCCAGCCCTCTTCTTCCTAATCCGTTTTAGAGAAGGATATCACATCTACCCAGTCACCAAAGTCAGAGATCTGAGTACTATTATTGATTTCTTCTCCTGAAGCCTACATTCAATCTATCACCCAGTGCTGTTTGTTCTTTTAAACCCATCCCCTCCACTGAATCTTCACTGAATCTTTAACATCTCCCTTTCAGAATCTGATACTTTTTCCTTGCATTATTGAAATAGCCTTAAGAAAATCCCCACATCCAGTTTTTTCCCTTCTAATTCTGCTTTCTGTACTGTTGCCAGAATGATCTTTTAAAATGAAACAAATTATTCAATAGCTTCAAGCTACAAGTGACTTCAAGATATAGTTCAAACTGCCTATCTATTGATCTAGCACTCGCCTTTGCTCTAGCCCTATCCTGCCCGTAAGCAGGCAGGAGAACGGCTTAAGTCCAGGAGCTTGAGGTTGCAGTGAGCTATGATGATGCCATTGCACTCTAGCCTAGGCAACAGAGTAAGATCCTGTCACACACATACACAAAAAGAAGACTCATCTTAGACGTTTCCTCTTTTAAGAGCCTACCTTAATCCAGCTCCCTAAAGCCTAGGTCAGGTATTCTTCCAATTTAAAAGGTTTGCTGGTGCTCTGTGTTTCTCTCTTTAACAGCACTAAACTCTCATAATACAATATTTTTCTTACATATTTGTCTGCTAACTCCTCCACCAGGTTAAGAGTTTCTTTGGGGTAGAGACCCCACCTTATTTCTGATTCTGTAGGGCCTGTCACTTAGCTGATAATTAAAAGCAAACAATACCTAATATTTTAAAAACTTACTATGTGTCTATACTAAGCTCTGTGCTATGTGCTTACCTTAGAATATTAAATTCTAGCACTTCTTCTTGAAGAAGGTGGTATTACAGATGAAAAAATTAAGATGACAAAGATTACATAATTTGCCCAAAGTCATACAAGCTAGGAAGAACATAAGCCATACTTAAAACATGTCCTTCCTTTCCCTCCTAAAAATTCCCCCTCCCCCTTTTATAACTCTAACCTTAGGTTTTTTTTTTTTTTTTTTACTAATTAATGCCCATTAGAACCTACTTAGAAGCACTAGTGCCATAACCAAAAAGCACCTTATAAATATACCAAATATGGTGATATTAACTAAAAAATGTAAAAGAAAGATAATTAGGCAAAAATTGGAATGTTGGAAGGTATGAAGAGATTTCTCTTATGTCAAAATTAATATTTCCATATTATGGTAAAGGATTTCAACTAGTGATAATATGTCTTTTGTCAAAGTTATCAATATTGGAATGAAAATGTAAATACAGCAGCAAGGCAGAAGGGATGCTGGTAGGGAAAGGCCAGCAAGCGGATGCCAAGAGGCTTCACATGGTGCCACTTCCTTGGTAAATCTGGACCAGTCTTGTAGGTATAAAACATTATTAGCACACCCAAAGATGGTTAGATTCATGGTGACAAAGTGATCCTAACACAAATCCCTCAAGACCAACGCACAGATCGGAATGTCCACTTTATGTGCAGTGCAGATATTCAGTTCTAGTGTGCAGAATGTCATATAATCTCTCCCAGCACTTCTCAAACTATCTTGGGTCAAAGGAACAGTTTTTTGTTTTTCTTTTTAAATTTTCAATCTGTCATGGACCAATACTTTAGTAAAATTCAGCAAAAACATTGCTTGAATATTGTAGCAATTGTCAGAAAAGCTTCTAAATGCTTTCTCTCAATTCCTGTATTTATCCCACTCATTGCAGACACACTTTGAACATTACTGCTCTGTATAGAGTCCCTTCTTCTTTGGGGAACTGGGCTAGCCCTCCTGCCTTCTGCCATGCAAAGAATACACTGTGGCTAGCTTGTTGGTCCTAGGGGGTGGTGGACGGGGGTGGGGCGAGAATAAGCAGCAGGGGAGCAGAGCCAACCTTGCTGACCCACTGTGGCAACCTAAGTGGCCCCAGCTAACCCGGAACCTTGTGAGAAATAAATGTTCGTTGTTCAATACTATCGAGGTTTTAAGGTTTTTGTTACACAGCAATGGTTGACTAATAAACCACATAACTTTTGGGAGGAGCCCAAAAGCTTTTATTAACAATTTCCTTGTAATAGAAAAACTCCACCTGTAGCCAAGGCATTTCATGGATGAAAGGCAACAGTGCACTCTGCTCAGGTAGCAGGTCTTCAACGATGCTGTTAGGAGGTTGGCAAATGGTATAAAGTCAACGTCTTAGAAATCCTTTTGCGTGTGTAATAACCATACTTTACAGATCCATTTCCTATTTGTTTAATTCTTTTCTATTCTCTTTCAACAGAATATTTTCTTTCTAATCCTCAATGTGGAGTACTTTGCCCACTACTTATCAATGTGGGCAAAAATGTCTCTTTTCAAAAACTTGAGCTATGCAACCAATATGAATGAATAATGAAGTTGAGCTTACGAAGAGGTAAAACAAATTAATTTGAAATTTAGTAACACAAATGATTGTTACCACTACATGTTAAATAAGATGACTTTCTGTTTTTATTATCAAAATTTTTGGTTTTCTCTTCATGTTTGTTCCTCTGGTAACCAAAATAAGCCTCAGTGTTGACAGCTCTCCTGAATACACTGTCATATCTGTCTTTATCCCCCTCACACTCTTCATTGTTCCTAGGTATGCTCTCCTATTTGTTTAACCAACACGAGTGGAAAATCTTTTCACTGGCTCATGTCCATCTGGAAATGTATAAATAGATTCCAGATCCAGAGTTTCATATTGGAGTTGGGGTGGGAAAAGGAAGAAGGAAACAGGCAAGAGGCAGGGAAGAAAGGAAAGGAACTGTGGAGAGAGATTATAGCTTGCCATGTCACACAAAACAGCATCACAAGTTTAGCAAGGCTGGACTTAGACTGGGCCTGGTGAGTCTTCAGTGAGGCATCAGAGTTAGAAATAAGACAAAGTGCAACCAGGCTTAAGAGAAAAGTTGCTTCAGTTCCTTCCTACTTACCTATACACAATTGATTCTGAGGAAAGGAATTAAGAAACAACAGGGAAGAGAAGGTGGCAGGTAGCAGTAGAAATAGCATGAGCTTTGAATTTGGGCAGTTCTATCACTAACCTCGAACTCTCTAACTTATCAGCCTGTGCCGGCCGGATCAAAACACACCCTCTGTGATTGATATGCCCTCATCTGTAGGTCTTCCTTCAAAATACTCTTTGATTAGCCTTTTTATTTTCCATGCCCACTAATACCACCTTTGTTCAAATCCTCAGCACCTCACATATCAATTACTGAAATATTTCCTACTGTCTCCCTCCCTCCAGTGTACCAATCCATACAGAGCACACCACTGAAAGGTTTGCTTTCTAAAACACCACTATCACCACAACATCCCAACAAATCTATTTCAAAAAGGCAACCAAGAATTCCAGATCTAAGGCAGAAAATAAGTCAGACATATGGGTTAGAAGACAAGCCAACCTGCACTTCAGTGTTTTACACTATCAGTCCTTGGATGCTGTGACTTCTGAGAGCTCCTTTCTACTATTCCTCAGGAAGACAATTCTGAAGAGTCTAAACCCAGGTGCCTGCAGTGGTGACCAGATCGATGACCCACTCTCGTACTGCTCTCCCTCCTTCCCAGTTTCATACCCTCCACTCTAGTTCATGGGACTACTTATCAAATAAACGACCTGCACACAAGCCTTTGTTTTGGGATGTGCTTTCAGCAGGGACTGTGGGGAATGGGAGGAGATAACCAGACAAGGAGAGCTAGTAATAGAAATGGCCCTGGAAAGTAAGATTCGTGAATGAGATTCTGGAATTAGCTCACTGATCAGATGGCAAAACAGACCTACCCATTCCCTCACATTCCTGCTAAGTGGGGTGGTGATAACCCTTGCAAGCAGCAGTGTGAAAATACAAAGATTTTTTACCAGTAGTAGATTAAAATGAGGTCTATATGAAAGGTGAAGTAGTAGTTCAGCAATAGCGGTGGCACTTGAATGGAATTGGGAACATTAGGTCCTGATGTCTGTCGGCTTTAGTTAACAGCTTTAGAAGCCAGGAAAAAAGAAAATGACAGGCTCAGATTAGCCAACCCTCAAATACAGCCATTCTTCAAAGTCTGAAGACTTCCAGGTCAGTGTTTAAAGAGACCCTAAGTCCTGCAGCTGCAGGCACACTGCCAAAATTCAGGCTCAAGATTTAATTTTAAGAATATCAGAGCTACAAAAGAGATGTGAAAAAAGCCTCGACAAGTCTTCTATGATAAAATTTGGGTTCTGACAGGAACAGAGGGACACAGAAACCTGGCACAGGGATATTTGGGTGGATCAGCTGAGCATATTAAGCCCCAAGATTAACCTGAATTTTCTAGGCTGGGAGAAGCAGCTTCCTAAATTCCTTGCTAGAGAATAGCAGCCTCCCCTTGTCTGGAGATCCTACAGAGGCCTGAAAAGATAATACTTGTCCTTTTCAAGATCTTCCCTTGTCTCCTTTAACTACCTCTAAATCAATAATCAGGATCAGGTTCACAACACAGTCTGAGTGGGAAAAACAGTCCCTGTTCTGGGAGGAAAGAGTGTAAGATACCCAAAGCATCGCAAAACCTGGCTACATGCACTGGCAAGTCCTGAAGGTACACTTGCGGGAATGGATCTTGAGCGTGATGAACCAAGGTGCAGGGTTTGTGGTGATACAACAGAAGCAGGAAGGTGGGATGCGGTAGCTCAGCCTATAATCCCAGCACTTTGAAAGGCCAAGATAGGAGGATCACTTGAAGTCTGGAGTTCTAGACAACAGGAGCAGGAAAGAGTTTTTTTTGGAAACCAAGGAATTCACTGGGACATCTGGTGCTTCTTTGCCCAGTGATAACAGAGACTCAGCAATTGTATCAGCAACTATGGGTAAAGAAACCAAGAACTCAGATACCTCTGGGATGAAGGTCTGGGTCACCCCATCTGGTAGGCTGCCTAGTCCTGCTGAAATACTGGCAAATAATAATGAAAATCTACATTTGTTGAAGGAAGAGGGAGATTGTGCTTGGAACTGTTTCCACAGAGGTGCCAGCGGGAGAACTCCTCTGGATCCTACTACTCTCCCTTTCAGACCTTCACTTCCCCAGCTTCTACAAGTTTGTAAGGTCTAATTCTTGTAATATTTCCTTTATCCCATAACTCAGAGTTGTTTTGCTTTCCCATCTGAATTCTGATAAAGTCATGATGAGAACATTAGTTGGAGCTTCCAGCCAGTTGCAACAGCTGGACTGCGGCACATTCCATCGTCTTCCTTGACTCTTCTATGGAGGCGTGGCTGACCACCACTTTGAAGATTCTGTGATTTGGATTTAATGAAGCACACACACTTAGATCTGAGCGATGCAAGAAGCAGATTGAATTAAGCAACTCTGTGCCCATCTCACATCCTGCCTTTCACTGGAGCAACCCAGTTTCAAAGGTGTAATATGACAGCACCTTGCCTCAGTTGTACCTCTGTACCTTTTGTATTCTGCTGTGGAAATTCTGACCCTTAGAGTAGGCACCTCTGAGAATCTGCTAGGCACCTGTACGTGTGCGAATCATGCAAAGGAGTGAACACCCCATGGGAAACACTTTTCCGAAGGGGGAATGGAAGCAGGTGGGTAAATGCTCCCCTCTTTCTTCCCTCGTGTGGACAATTGTGAAGGGTATTCCATGTGGCTTGTCAGAGGGTTACAGCAGAATTAAGCCCAGTTGCCCATAACAGTAATTAGCTCAGAACACACACTTGTGCTGGCCGGGGCTCATGCTCGGTCCCTGCCATGTGGTCCTCTCATCAGGCATCTCGTAACACAGCAGCTTACTCCTTCAAAGCCGCAAGGGATAAAGTCTCTAGTGCAAGTGTGCTATCCAGACAGAGTCTTACATGACAGTGTAACCATGGGAATGACATCCCATCATCTTTGCCACACTGCATTGGTTAGAAACAAGTCATAGGTCACACCCACACTTAAGGAGAAGGGATTACATAAGAGTGTGAATACCAGAAAATGGGGATCACAGGGTTCACCTTTGGGTCTACCTGTCACAGAAAGTTTAAGATCACCCTAGTGATAAGACTTCTAACAAACGGTCCAATCCTAACCTCTAGCCTGCCCCCATTCCCTTGATCTACTTCAGCTGTCTTTTCTCAGAACACATTTAACTTTATCACATCTCTGAAGAGTGGGAAGAATACAATTGATATTTTAGGTAAAGATGCATCACAGTTTGACAAAAAATTTAAAATGTTGGATTTTTCTGGGCTTTATTTCTTATACCCTTATAGCTAATGTCTGGAATCTCACTATCCCTGTTGGGTAAAGAGGTGTAATACAGAGATACAGTCTTAGAGTGTAATATCCAGTCATATGTCACTTAATGATGGGGACACATTTTGAGAAATGTGTTGTTAGGTGATTTTGACATTGTGCAAACATCATAGAGTACACTTACATAAACCTAGATAATATAGCCTATACATACCTAGGCTATATGGTACAGCCTATTGCTCCTAAGCTACAAACCTGTACAGCATGTTACTGTACTGAATACTACAGGCAACTGCAACACAGTATTTGTGTATCTAAATACAGAAAAGATACAGTAAAAATATAATATTATAACCTTATAGAACCACTGTCACGTATGTGGTATGCAGTGCATGACTGTATTTATCCACATGGAAGTATATCTTTCAAGTTTCTAACCCTATTTAACAGTCTTACAAGATTTTCTTTTTTTTTTTTTTTTGAGACAGAGTCTCACTCTCTTGCCTGGGGCGAGTGTCATGGCGTCAGCCTAGCTCACAGCAACCTCAAACTCCTGGGCTCAGGCAATCCTACTGTCTCAGCCTCCCAAGTAGCTGGGACTACAGGCATGAGCCACCATGCCCGGCTAATTTTTTTTTTCTAGATATATTTTTAGCTGTCCA
>CAUYSK010053872.1:0-19999 GCA_963575035.1 Avahi laniger | reverse complement strand
CTTTTCTATGTATGAGAAATTTTCCAATTTGTGAGGCTTGGTGAAAATTAAGGTTCAGTTAAGACAAGATGAGCTGAGAATGCTGCATACCTGTTTTCCCAGCCTGCCTTGCAGGTAAATTGCAGACGGAGTTTTGACATGAGATATAATCCAAAAAGAAAATGATGAGAAAATATCTCCTCCCCCTCGTCCTTCCTCTTGTCCACTCCCTGTCCCAGTCTTCCTCTACCTTCTCTTCCTCCTCCTTCTTCTTCTCCCCATCCCTTTTTTTTTTTTTTTGAGACAGATTCTCACTTTGTTGCCTTGGCTAGAGTGATTGCCGTGGCGTCAGCCTAGCTCACAGCAACCTCAGACTTCTGGGCTCAAGCGATCCTTCTGCCTCAGCCTCCCGAGTAGCTGGGACTACAGGCATGTGCCACCATGCCCGGCTAATTTTTTCTATATATTTTTAGTTGTCCGATTAATTTCTTTCTATTTTTTTTAGTAGAGATGGGATCTCACTCTTGCTCAGGCTGGTTTCGAACTCCTGAGCTCAAACAATCCACCCGCCTCGGCCTCCCAGAGAGCTAAGATTACAGGCGTGAGCCACCACGCCCGGCCTCCCCATCCCTTTTTTATGGTAACAGAAATTTTCTCACCAAATATGGTCTGGTGTATGGTCTAGGTGGTTTTCCTAGATATTTAACCTTTGGCATAATTGTGTAACCCTCCTAATATTTCTATGAGCTAGCCAATATCTTTTAAATTAATTGCTGTTCTGCTTATTTCAGGGAAAACCAGCTTCTGTTGATTGCAGCTGAGAACCAGGATTAATACAACTGTCGAGGCAGAGAATATTGTCAATAAACAACAAAAATAACATTTTAAAATAAAAATAAATGATGTCAATAAATGTGATCACATGAAGATTTGTGACCACAGAAGATAATGATTTATTTCAAAGAATTAGGCTAGCAGAGAACACAGAGTAAATAGCTGTGAATTGTCAAGAAAATATTCATACGTATGAAGATCTATGGTCCAAAGGAGCCATGATTTCCAGTCAGTTTACATTTTTGCATAAAACAGCTTAACTAAATATCTCCAATGAGTAGCAGAGTGACAAGGGAGAAATATTTTCAACCACACTGTTGGGAACCATTGCTAATGATAAGTAATTTCAAATGAAGCCAAAACAAAACAAAGCAAAACTCTGAAATGATTATATAGGTCACTGGGAAAATAAGATTTGATTTATAGACATCTATTTAGAAATGCATAAAGTTTATAAATCAAAGAAATTGAAATGTTTAAATTTGACACATACTCAGGAGTATCAGAATTATATCTAAATCTCCAATGCAATTATTTTCTGTCCTTTTAGCCATGCTATTGTGTTTGGAAAGTTAAAAACCATTCTTCCCTTTATAGAAAGTATCATTAGCTACCATCACACATGCTTAAATTAAACTCAGGAAATTTTATTCATTTTTTAAGACAAAAAAATTGTAGAGAACTAAAAAAGAAAAAAAAATATGCTCACAGCCTCAATATATTACCTCCTAGCTAAAAATTCACCATGCATGAGACAATACATCAGAATAACAAAACCTAACAAATTTGTAGAAAATAGCAAGTCATTCTTAAAATGGAGCCTAATCTGTCATGGTTTGGTTGATTTCTAATGGTTAAATAACACTAAATCAAATACACAATTTTCTCTCTCTTTTACTAAGACTGGCCTTACACAAACAAAGTTACAATGTTTTTCTAAGCACTTTTCATTGGACGAAAATGAATTTCTTCTCCAGTTCCTCATTAGGCAAAATGAAAAATCCTCATCTAAAACGTGGGCTTGTATGTGATTATCCAACCAAATAAAATTATTACTGGCAGGCAGGAAATAATGACTTAGAGATAATAGCTGTACTGAATCAGATGATTTACGTAAATCTTTCATCATTGGTAACCATTGGAGTCCTGCTCTGATTCTTTTGCCTTTCCATCCTTGCATAAAAAGAAGCTCATTTCTCACAGGCCAGATTCTGTTTTTATCTTCAAAGCTTAAAGTCCTAATCATACTGATTACTTAGAAATATATCAGGAAATTATGTTGCAACATCAGATTTTGACAATCAAATAAATTACAATCAGTCTTCTTCATATCTTATGGATTTCCTATAAACATTCCTAGATTTTAAAAAGCTGATTTCTCTAATATATATACACACATCTTAGCAGAAGTAATTGCTCCTTCTCCCAGTACCTTTTTTACGTCATTTTTCAGTTTTTATCATGTGTTATTCTTGTCTCTACATATCTACATTCCCCTACTTCACTAACATCTCCATTTTTCATTTACCATTGCTATCTCCTGATAAGAAATTATTAGCTACTAATGCAAATTGCTCTCTGACACATAGTAGGTGTTTAATAAATATTTATTGAGTGGTAACTCAATAAGTAATAAAATGAAAGGTCTTACTGGTTTATGTTTTCTTTTGTATCTTAAGGAAATAATTTTAGAAGTATTCTCATGGGCTTTTCTCATTACATAAATCTTGCTTTTACAAAGTAAACTGTTTAAGGAGTTCTAATTAAGAATATCGATGTATGTTGCTCATTTGATTTTAGTATCACCTATTGAGTTCCATTTTGCTTCTCAAATGTGGATCTAAGGGAGCAGGGATTGAAGTTTTCTTGTCGTCTCTTGTTTTTTGAGTCTAGGACATTGTTGAAGTTTGAATTATTGTTTCCAAATCCTCTCCCTTCCCCTTACGGATGTACTTGGCCATATAACTTTTCAGTCTTCCTCGTAAAAGGCAGAGCACACTCTCCTGCCTATGTTTTTAATGCAGCCATATGGCTTGCTTTAGCCAATGGGATGTCAGCACGGATGCTGCGGATAGATGTTTGAAATATACTTGTACAGTTGGGTGTACTTTTTTCTTCTCCCTCCATTGCCATGAGAAGGGCATGCCCAGTTGGCTCCCTGGCCTGGAGGGAGGACAAGAGACCTCTGGAGCCCAGCCATCATAGCCAACTGGCTCTTCGATCACAGCCATGCCCAGCACCCACAGTCTGCAGCAGAAATAGCTCACCCAAACTGAATTCTTGTCAGCAAGAAATAAACGCAGATAGTTGTATGCCAAGAAGATTTTGTAGTTGCTCGTTATGTAATAACAATGACTAATAGAGAAATGATTGAAGAGCACTGAGTCACAACATTACTAGCTTCATCCATGCTTCAGAAAATTGCTAATAAAGACAATAATAACAAGAATTACTACTCATTAGTGCCTATCAAAGTCCAACAATAACTAGATGCTTTGCACATTGTGATTTCATTTCATCCTATGAAGGCAACAATTGTATGAAGTGGGTGATATTATCCCCATTTCATTCCCAGGAAATTAGGATTTAGAAGTGGTCTGTAACTTTCCAGAGGTCACAAAATTAAGAAGTAGCAATTTCAAGCTTAAAAGTCAATGAATTTATTTGGTGCTAAGGTGGCCAAATTTGCCTTTAGTGTTCTTAACGTCATCATTTCATTACACCAATCCCGCCTTTCCACTCCCATCTCCCATGCCTCAGTCCATGTAATTTCTATTGAGTTTAGTACCTTCATGTTACTTAACCCTAAAGTTTAAGGGCTCAGAATTTAGGTTGCCTTTCATGACCTTCTAATTTTCATAGTGGGAAATCAGTAGGAGTAGATGAGGTGAAAAGGTATTTTATAGAATGCTCATTGCAAAAAGAAACCAAAACAACCCCCCAAAATCCTCAAAAAAACAGAATGAAACAAAGTTATTATGTTACTATTCTGTCAAATAAAAATTTCAGTGAATGAAAGAGCTAAATTTTACTATATTTGTGTGCAAATAATTGAAAATAAAGGCAAGGGCTGCACAATAAACAAAAATTTAGGAAAAATCAGGATGTTTTTTCCAACCTCAGAATTATAGAATTCTAATATCCCCTAACTATATAACACAGGACCAGCAGTGAGAGAAATTGCTTAAAAATGCTAATCCAATGATGTCACTTGCATCATTTAATAGAGACAGTGAGTAATTGCTATGATCTGAATGTGTTTATCTAAAATTTATATGCTGAAATCTAATACCAATGAGACGATATTAGCAGGTAGGGACCTTTGGGATGTGATTAGTACAAAGGTGAAGCCCTCATGAGTGGGATTAGCACCCTCAGAAATAGATCCAAGAGAGCTCATTTGCTCTTTCTGCCATGTGAGGACACAAAAAGAAAATGTCATCCATGAACCAGAAGGCAGGCGCTAAGCATACACCGAATCTACTCGCACCTTGATCTTGGACCTCCCAGCCTCCGGCACTGTGAGAAATAAATTTTCTGTTGTTTAAGCCATCTAGTCCATGGTATTTGTCATAGCAGAACAAACAAGCCAAGGCAGTGATAAAAAATGGAGGGCTTTAGGAAGGGATATACTTGTTGGGGAAACTTGTATCCCTTTCTAAAAGGGTGTTCGAGATGTAAGGGACATTCGGTGCAAAGGTGTTAAAGCAGAGGTGCTTCTGATACCTTCCAGCAACATTATGAAGAGTTGCATGTCTAAAAGGAGTGAGTAGAAGCAGGGAAATAAGAGATGATGGCAGAAAGGTAAAAAACAGACAGAGCACGTGAGGCCTTCTAGGTCATTGTGAAGACTTCGACTTTATTCCGAGTGAAATGACGCGCTGTTCCAGGGTTTTGGACAAGAATAAACTGGGAGAGAAGGTGCCAGACTAGGAGCAGGGAGACAAGTTTCAAGGCTCAGACCAGTAGTTTACCAGAGGCAACGAGAAGAGGTAGATGGATTTTTATCCGTTCTGAAGAGAGCACCTATATGATTCCCAGATAAACTAAAGGTGAGGATAAGAAAAAGAGAGTTGAAAACGACGGCCAAGTTTTCAGCCTGGACAATTGGAAGGGTGAAGTCACCCTTACCCATGATGGGGAAGACAGCAGGTGGGTCAGGTTTTGGGGGGAAAATATTAGAAGTTCAGGATTGGATATGTTTATTTTACATGACAAGCAGAGAGTCAAGTAGGGAGATAAATTTACCAATCCAGAGTTGAAGAGAAATGAAGTTAGAGCTAAAGGCATAGATTTGGGACTCATTTGCATGCTGATATATACATAAGTCATGAAACACCTAAAAGAGTGTAGAGAAAGAAAAAAAAGTGTACAGAGCAGAAAAAGGGGCCTCTGGTATAAGCCAGAGGCCCTCCAAAATTAAAGTATATGAGAGATGAAGAGGAATGCCAGACTGCACTGGGAATAAATGACCAGTGAGGTAAGAGGAAAACCAGACTTTACTGTCCTTAAGCCCAACAAAGAAAGTGTCTGAAGGAGAAGTAATTGATAAAATCCATGTTACCAAGTCCAGTGAAATGACTGGGCATTGACTACAGGAGTTGGAAACATGGAGATCATTAAAATAACTGGTAGGACAGTGGTGGTGCGATGAAATCACGATGAGCAGAGAGGGATTAGAAACAGGCTGGGCGCGGTGGCTCATGTCAGTAATCCTAGCACTCTGGGAGGCTGAGACTGGAGGATTGCTTCTGCTCAGAAGTTCAAGATCAGCCCGGGTAACAGTGAGACCCCATCTCTACAAAAAATACAAAAATTAGCCAGGTGTGGTGACACGCACCCGTAGTCCCAGCTACTTGGGAGGCTGAGGCAGGAGGATTGCTTGAGCCCAGGAGTTTGAAGTTGCAGTGAGCTATGATGATCCTACTGCACTCTAGCTGGGGTGACAGAACAAGACTCTGTCTCAAAAAATAAATAAATAAACAGAGAAAACCCCACGAAATACTGGGCTTAGATAACTTTTGCCTGAGTTCCGCTGTGCAAGGTAGCCAAGAAATGGAACAATATGGGGAAATAGGATCATGAAAAAAAATGATAGATGAAGTGGAAAATCATTTATATGCAGATAAAAATGACTTTCTAAGGATGAAAACAATGATTTAAGAGAGAAAAGAAAGTATTGCTTCAGTGACATCCTCAGATAGAGTTGCTAGAATGATGTCTTTCAGTAAGCGAAAGAGAATGGAAGCCCATTCCCAAGTGGAGGATTTGATTGCAGATAGGAACATAGGAAGTTTATCCATAGTAACTGGTTTGGTGTTATTTGTTTAACAATGTCCAATCTACAAGACTAAATGGCCCCTGAGGGCAGAAGCCATGTGTGTCTTAGAAACCACTGTATGTCTATGACCTACATATTAGCTGGCACAGAGTAGGAACTCAATATGCAGTTGTTGAAGAGGAAAGGGCAGGTAGATGAATAAGGAAATGATGACCTTCTCTTAGTAAATATCTCCTCCTCTGTTTAGTGTGAAAGATACATGCTCAGTGTTTATTCGCATTCTACCTAAGGGTGGATGACATTGTCTGAGCTTCAAACTTCAACCAAACTTAATATCTGGCAAATTTAATATCTGTTCCAGTGGAACAGAAAAGCAAAAACATGGTCCCACACTTTCAGTTTAATAAAGGACAATATTGAAGTGACTCATGCCATCTTAGATGACCATTATCATTTTGATTTTTTTTGTAAAGAATGGTCCTGACTGTTGTGAATAGTTATTAAATATTCCCTATCGAGTTCCTTCCAACAGCACATTAATGTGACACTTTAAGCAATATGAGCTAACTGTAAGTCAGAATTTGCAAGTATACTAAAATCGTTCATTATGCTAGAACTGCTAAACACTTACCACTTTTGCATCCTTCAGTGCAACCAGAATCCTTTCAACAATGTTGTTTTGAAAATAAGTAAAATGATCCACTAATTCATTGGAAGTATCAACAAAAGCAACAACAACAACAAAACCTTGGATTCTTTTTGGGCCCAAATGAGATTGGGGAAACATGAAGCCCTGTTGAAATAGCAGTGATTTCCTCTTAAAAAGAAAACAAATGAAGTTCCAGGGAAAAGCACAGTGTGAAAATTTGACCCAGGTTGCTTTTTCATTAAAAATCACTTTTGTGGTATTTTAAAATACATTGGGTGTAATTTCAATTAACACACACACACACATACACCTCAAGCAAACATGCATAAAAATAACTAATTTTGTTTCACATAGCTAGAGCATTTACAAATCTCTATGAAGAGTTTATCAGAGTTAGGGAGAAGTGAAAGGTGAGCAAAAATCAGCACATCAAATGAGTTGACATAAAGAGCCCCAAACTTTATTATTTTGTTAAGGAAAAAAAAAAAATGGAAGTTCCTCCCTGGTAAAAGAATTATCTGGTTAACTGCCCACACAAACCTTCACTTTAAGTTGCTTTTGTAGATACAGGAGAATAAAAATTAAAAAAAAAAATGCAAAGTTTACAATATATGGGCACCTGTCACTTAACAACAGGGATGCTTTGTAAAAAATGTACCCTTAGGCAATTTCATCAGTGTGTGAACATCATAGTGTGTACTTACACAAACCTAGATGGCACAGCTTCCTGCATGCCCAAGTTGCATGGTATAGCCTATTATTCTTAGATTGCAGACCTGTAAAGAATGTTACTCTACTGAATACCACAGGCAATTGTAACACAATGGTAAGCATTTGTGTAACTAAACATATCTAAACATAAAAAAGGGCTGGGGAGCAAGAAGGCTGACAGAGACACCAGCTGCCAGAGCATCTCAGTAAGAAGGAGTTTGGGGTGAAAGGGATAAAACGAACAAACAGACAGAGATCGGATGAGGCTCTGAAGCAAGAGTGACAAAACCCTCAGGAGACTCCATGGGAAGAAGCTGAGGAGCAAAATAGGAAGGAGAAAGGTGTCAGCAGAGATCAACCCCCAAGAAGCTTACAGTCCACTGAAAAGGGTAGATGCAGAGACTTGTTTCTCCCTCCCTCACATCTCTGACAGTTGGTGGTCTCCGAGCTGCCAAAAGGACTTTCTGCCCACACAAGCCCTGAAGCCGCTACTGCCAGTGAGCTGGGAACTTCTTGTGGACAGAGCACCAGGATTCCAGATCCCCAGGACACCTCCCATATCTATAGACCCAAGCCAGGATGGCAGGTGCCATATTGCTTCTATACTCACTGTACACCTTTGTCCTCCCCAGGAGACTTCAGCTCCTCAGGTTTCATCTTGCTCATTCCCACACAAACATTTCCTAACTCCAGCCCAGACTGCAGGAGCTGCAGGGGTCCAGTAGGTCTTAAGTGATCTGTGCAACTCTGGTGCCTGGACATTCTGGGTGGGTGGCCTCCCAGAGTGAGTGATGGACATGACCAGAGAACCAGCTTCCCTCCATTCAGACTCTTTTTCTCCCCTTCTCTTCCCCCATCTATGGCTGCTGAGAAAGACAACTGAGTCACCACACCGAGGCTTCCATGGAGAGTAGGGCTCAAATCTTCATCTTGGGATCCTGCAGCAGACTGAGGGGTGCTTGGACTATGACCTCCCTGCCCGCTGGCCCTCCCTGGTGCTGCTTGTCTGGCAACTCCATCTGAGTGGTGCATAGCCTGAGGCAGAGAGGCATTGCACCTGCTTGGGCATCCCCTGGGCAACTAAGTACCAGCACACTTCTCCCTGGCATGGTCGGGATTGATCTTCAGAGAACCAGGAATGGGCCTGCAGGTCGGAGCTCATCTCCCAGGTCTCAATGGTGTTGCTCAGGGGCAAGGAGGGGAGATTTGTGAATTAGTCTCAGAATGTAAGGGAGCCCACATGGGCAGATTGGGGGGAATGCAGAGTGAGTCCTAGCTGCAGTATACTCGTGGGGGACCCCTTCCCCCCAGAGGAGGGCTGAGCTCTCAGCTCAGGCCAGGATCGTGGGCAGAGAGCATTCCGGTTCACATCACAATCATGCGGGAGTTTGGCTGGCTTGAGCTCCTGCCTGCCTGCAGACACTGGAGGGAAACCGCAGAGCAGGGGAGAGCAAAGAGGAGGAAGGCTTGCTCCAGACTTCCAGATTGTGAATCCCAGATAGTCCCAGCTCCACAAGCAGAATTTCTGGTTTGGTGGGGCCACTTTGCCCCTCCCTGGTAGCTCTGCCCAAAAGCTGGGAGCAGACTTTTGAACCCTGCTGAAATAGATACTGTGTCAGCTTTTGTGAAACCTAAGAGCAAGCTCACCCAACCCAGCCCTGCCTAGCCACACACCCCAAACCACTTCTGTTGTGGCAGAGAATAAGAACTCACCTGAAGTTTCAGAACTGCTCCCACCGTCACCTTGGGCATTCCAGTGCTTCTGAGAGAGTAGAGCCAGTCACAAGATCCAAAAACAACACTGCAGCTTGTTCCTTCCAGCAAGTGTTGCTAACTATATTTTCCTAAGCAAATATGGTACTATTGTTAATAGAATGTTTGCCAGGTCTGTTATTAAGAAATTAGATTTTGTTTATAATAATTTTATATGTATACGTAAGCACTTAAAATGTCTGTGTTTAAAAGGACCTAGTCGAACATCTGCTTGAAAGCAAAAACTTTCACCAAAACCACAAGGTAGATCAAGCAGTGCATTAGTCAGACAATTCAGATTCTCCCAATTCCACATCACCTTAGATAATCAATAATTGGCTCCACTTCCCTTAACAAATTGTTTTTCAAATGACTTGCCTATAAAATGGTCAAAATATTCAATACTGACATTTTTACAGTGTCCAACAGGATGAATGGGGTACAGATTTATGCCTCTTTCTGATAAGGAACAGGCAAAGAAATCCATAAGTTAGTGAACATGTCTAATGTATATGTCTTTGTAACATTTATTTCTTCTATATAATAACAAAATTATACTGACTCAGTTGTTTTAGACATGCACACAGTGCTGAGCTGCTCTCTGACAGCTTTGTAATCCCAGTTCCAGGATGCAAAAGATTATTTAAATTAATTTAAAATGTTTACATAAATTTATAATAAAAGGATACTATGGAATAATACGTTGTTACTGAAATGTAAGGCAAATCCTATATAAAAAGAGGTATTCTAGGTTTGTCTCAAACATGCTATTTATATTTTCATTGATTTTAAAACAAGACTTTGAGTCAAGAGTAGAATCTGCTCCTAATCCTGGAAAGGAAGTGATTTGAGTGGATAGTAGTAGTTTTCTGGATTCTCACTTATAAGTGTTAAAAATGAGATTGAAATTAAATGAATTATAGGAATTCCTATTTGGAGGATTTGATAGAAACTCATGTCATACGTGTCATTGATTAATTTATTATGAGTAACATTCACAAATATTAAAATAGGTTTAACTCAAGATATGAAGATATTAGATAAGAGATTTAAGCTTATATTTTTCTTCTAATTGTTTTTCTTTCATTACCAAATAATGATGTTGTCAGGAAACACCAGTGGTTCAGTGTTGGAGCCTTTTAGATCTTTGAAGGATATTAAGCTAAGAATACACTGATTGGGTTTTGCCCAATCTGCATGACTGTCTACATTACATTCCTACTCTCAATAGTTTAGTCTGTCCCAGTGTTCTGTGTGACCCTTATGACATCTGTCAAAGGAAATTACTCATTTCCTTACCTTTATTTTCATTGCTTCATTTATTCTGTGTGGAATGTACAGTTTAGACAGAACAACTTGAAATAAGGCATAGGCAATAGCACCTCTATCATGATATACAGCATAAGTCACTAACTTTTTTGTGCCTTTAGCAAATAGTGATTGCTGTTCCGATTAAAAAAATACAGGTCACTGGCCTTTTGGCAAACTCTCTTCAGCAGCAGTCGCAAGGCTTTTGAAGAAAGGGGAAAGGCAAGAGAAGATGTGTAAGTTTGGTTTATAAACTGGCAGGTTATTTATTCAGACAATTGTTAAGAAAAGGAAGAAGTAGAAATTTTGATAAGAAAAAAGAGCTAGAAGAAAAAGGATGTCACTTGAGGGTAAAAACCTTTGTGTAGTAAATTAATGACCAGGTTGGAAACTGTGTAACGAAAGGGCAATGGGTAGCAGGTAATTTTGTGATCTCCACACAACAGGGACCTGAGATGGACAATGGGAAGTTTAGGTATGTGTTTTCTAGCTTGATCTTAGAGATGTCAGTTGTCAGTTATATCTCAGCTTATATCTTACTTTCTCAAAAAAAATAAAAATAAAAAAGCTCTTCTCTTTTAAGTCAGCAGTAATGTGCTCTTACAACCCCTAGCATAGAAACATACACATACACATGGGCATGCAGGCGCACCTACACACATACAAAGACACATACTATATATAAGATTCTTGGGTACATGGGCCTTTGAATTATACTTCTCTAGCACAGTGTACAGCAAGAGGTTGGATCGCAACATGAAAAGCACATGATTCAAATCTGGTTCCTTCATTTACTATCTTAGAGGCCGTGTATCAATTATTAAAAACATGTTAAGACCTATTTTCTTCTCATGTGCAAATAGGAATTATAATCCCCACTTTTTATCATTGTAAAGCCTAATTTGTATGTGATAAAATAGGCAAATGCCAGACTACATACTAGACTTCTTGCATACTGGAAGTGCTCAATAAATTTATATCTTAGTTGATAATGGGGAGGTGGCATATTCCCTCTCTCTTGCATACCGATGATAGTTCATGAAGTGTACATTTCATTTACTCTTCTACCTTTGTAGTCCTGGGAAAGACAATCCTGGTAAAGATGTTATAACTTTCTCTCCACTCTTTTTGACATTTCCCAAATAATATAATTTTTCTGCTTAGGAATTTGGTTACGTGTCTGACCTTCACTGAGCGACATTTCTATATTGGGTGGGATTAGTATATTAATGGCTGATACCTACATATACCCTGACTTATCTCTGACTATCTCTTTATGATTGCTTACCTGTGGGATATAAAATATTTTATTCCTTCCTTCCTTCCATATGATAAACTTTTCTGGATACTCCTTGCCCTTTTAGGAATAGGATGGTGAAGAAGAACTTGATTGTGGAATTTCCTAGATTCTCTGACTATGATTAGGTAAGCCTAATTCACAAGGAAACATAGTGTATCAGTTAGCTATTGCTGTATAACAAACTTCCCCCAAATTTAGACACCCTAAACAACAACCTCTTTTTATCATTATTTTTTTTTTTTTTAAAACAGAGTCTTATCTGTTGCCTGGACTAGAGTGCCGTGGCATCAGCCTAGCTCACAGCAACCTCAAATTCCTGGGCTCAAGCGATCCTTCTGCCTCAGCCTCCAGAGTAGCTGGGACTACAGGCATGCACCACCATGCCCTGCCAATTTTTTCTATATATTTTTAGTTGTCTGATTAATTTCTTTCTATTTTTAGTAGAGACGGAGTGTCGCTCTTGCTCAGGCTGGTCTTGAACTCCTGAGCTCAAACAATCCGCCTGCCTCGGCCTCTCAGAATGCTAGGATTACAGGCGTGAGCCACCGCACCTGGCCTATCATTATTAATTACAATAACAACTACTTACTAACTGGTTAGTTCTGCTGACCTGGGCAGGCTTTGGCTGACCTCAGCTGGGCTCCTTCACATATCTGTGGTCAATTAGGGGGGAGGATGGTGTTGATGAAGCTAGGATTATTTGGCTGAAATAGCTCATTCTCCTTCTTGTGTCTCTCACATTCCCCCAACAAGCTAGCCAAAGTATTTTCTCATGGTGATGGCGAGGGTTGCAAAGAGACAAGCAAAACTGTGGAAATATTATTTTTAAGCCTCGGTTTGTCTCAAATTTGATTTTGTTCCATGGGCCAAAGCAAGTTACATGTCCAAATCCAGAGTCAGTGTGGGAGGGTATTGCCAAAGGGCAGAGATATAGGATGACATGAAAAACTGGGAGCATTAAATTAACAGGAATTGGGTACATTGATTAATAGGAATTAAACTTTGGCTAAATTTTCCCAACCAATGTCACCTGCATCAAAGCAGATATTCGGCTCTGACTCTAGTATCTCTTTCCCAACTAGTTCAAAACCCTCACATTAACAGATGATGAGCATAAGGGAGATTTGTGTAACAAAACAAAGGCATGCTTTGTTTTTTGTGAATTATCTGGCCAGGCTAGTTATGCTGGCACAATTTATAAGGACAGATATCAATCTACCAGACCGTTTTATTGTGTTTATTAAAATCCAGGAAATGTAAAGAATACAAAAAGTTCTGAAAAGACAGAATTTTCTAGGAAGTCACATTTATTTTACTAGTTTGAAATTCTGAGAAGAGAAAATGTTAAAATTATTAAATTAAGGATTTTAAGACCAACTAAAAGGACTTGAAGAAAGAAAATCTCTGTTGAAATTGATTCAGCTACATACTTGCACTGGGTAAATCCAATGATTTCATCTCACCTCAATCCTCTAATTTTGAAAATTGAAATAATAATAATTTTATCTCAAAGACATATCTAGAGGACCATTGCTCCTGAAAATGCTTTGTAAACATGAAAATGTTATAAAACATTATGCCCTCCAAATGCATCCCAATTTTATTAGTATTATAGAAATTTTATTTTATGAAGGAAATTTAGAGAACAGTGTTTCTGTAATGAGCCTTGTGTATGGAACATAGAAAGTCCTAGGACAGTTAATAACTAATTTGTCTAATTAATATACATAACCTATCAGTCACTCAATACAAAGATAACCATTATTTTTCTTTTTCTGAAAATATTCTAGAAACAGTGAAGATTCAGAGATTCTTCTGTGTATACAAATCATTCCAAAGAGAAACAAAAGAGAACAAGTCATTAGCAAACTATTTTTCATGATCAGTGGTAACAAAGTTCCTTTGAGGCTTCTAAGTCAAGGGAGTCAAACCCAGATATTAAATTAAAACTGTTAGAAACAAGGTGAGACTAGCGTGAGAGAAGTGAGGTGTCTAGGTGACAAAATTTAAGGAGGCTTTCACTCACTCTCCAGTGCAGACCCTGTTCTCACACTACATTCAGAGTATTTCCTTAAATTCTGTGCCCAAGGGGCTTTGTTTGCCTTGCCATAATATATCCCTGATTAGGACACTGTAAAAATGTGAGACATTATTCCCCTGGTAGAACAAGACTTCAAATCAATGAGCAGGTAAGCACCGGCTGTTACCAAAACAGGAATAATTCCTTTTAAGCATTTCATTCAAAAAATTTTAATGTAGCTTTCATAAGGATTCTTAGAGCTGCATGTTTTAGTTTGTAGAGGCACCTAAAACATTTGAAAAATAAAAGGGAATCTTAACAAAACAATCCTTCTTAGGGTACCAGGTAAGAAACCCTAATCAGTTCGACCTTGGTTGAGAGCAGATCTCGAGTCTGTTAACATGGTTTTGAAACCCATCCTCACTCTTTGTTGGCTCTGTGACTGTGCAAAAGATACTTAGCTTCCTCCTTTAGCAAACGAGGGTTATTTTAATAGCACTTATCTCCTATGTTTTATGTGCATGTCAGAGGACTAAATGTAATAATGTACATGACACTTTTAACACAGTATTTCAGAGAAAGAAGTCAACAAATGATAGATATTATTGATATTATTTTTATTAATTCCAGGGCAAATATTTTGTCAAATAATCTGCTTTTGGTGCTATGAATTCACTCACAGGATTCAATATATGTGTCCTGAAACAGATTTGAAATTTGTCTGCTTTCTATATCATTTCTGATAATTCTTATGAGGAGGATATGTCAAATGAAAGTCTGGGGATACAAAAGAGAAGAGGGAGAAAATACAGGAATCAGGAGAATTATGAGACCTAACATGAAATTTAATACATTTTGGATTTTTTTTAGCTTCTTGAAGAGCAGGTTTAGAGTGGGTAATAATTATGTAATTTTGAACAATAAACAAATTTTGGGAAGCTATTTTCTACTTCTGAAAATTCTGTTCGAAAATGGAAAACAGCCCCCTCTGGCATTGGAGAATGTGTTGTCTAAACTTTGGAGAGTGTTTTGAGATGTGGTTTGCACACTTACCCTCAAAAGGTTACTTTACAAATTTTCTCTTCTAAATTGATATTTTCAGAATGATAGTGGTTTTCCTTCTAATTGGTAGATTTAAAATGTTAAGTAGGTCTAGATTTATAGAATAGAAATGACCTCTGAGCCTCAAGGTAATGTTGCTAATACATGGTTAAAAAGCCTAACAATTCATATAGAAAATTAGAAAAATATCACAGAACCACAGCAGTAATCAACATAAAAGTACAGAGTAATGGAAAATATGGAGTCTAGAGAAATAAGTGCATTAAATAAGCATAATATATATGAAATCTGAGATGGAAATTTTTCATTTGAGAAATTAGATGTGGTCATCTTCTGAAATCAAAATGAGTTTTTCTATTCATTTATGCATTCATTCATCCATCCATTCATTTATAGTGTATTTTGAACAAATCAATTGTCAAGGACCTACAGTATCAATTTACTAATTTTAGTCCTGATCCCTCAACAAGAAAGACATGGAAAAGTAGGGCAAAAAGTACATTTTCTTTTCATATTTCTTGAAAATGTGCAGAACTATGGTGCTAAAGTGCTTCAACATAAAGAGTTTATAAAATTGCTAATAGGATGAACACAGCAAAGAAAGAAGTGACAATGTAAATGGCTTGTAGGACTTTTTATAGGATATCTTTGGTGCTTTACACTTAGTCAAAATTACACATGTATACTGCTGCTTGGCATATTTTTCCAGGTCTTCAACCTTGCTTAATTCTCAGTAGCATCAGTAGAACTCAAGGTGAATTTCTTTATATTTAATTAATATAGCTATGCTGAAAGGAATTATAGTGCAGTCTAAAATAATAGAATTCTGTGGCCAACAGACAAAAGTTGGGTCTAATATTAGTTATCCAGTGCTTGGAAAATTTTAAATTCTCTGAACCCAAGTTTTTTTCTTTTAAAAAAATAATATTTTTTCATAAAGCCACTTTGAAGGTTGAATTAGAAAAAGAATATAAAATGGCAAAGTATTAACAGAACTGAAGTGCTCAATTTATAGTAGCTGCTAGAATTACTCTTATGTTAGTATTTCATTAATGGTAAGGCACTGGCTCTCTGTTGGGAATTAGGCTAAATTCTCTGAATACAAAGATAAACAAGTCAGGATTTATATCCTCAGGAGCTCTCGGTGGAATAATGAGAAGCCAGAAGAGACAAATGTATAGACACATCCGTGAGTGTCCTGGGAGCACAGAGGAGGAACACTAGTCTGGGCACCAGGCGCTCAGGGAAGGCCTTCGTCTAGCCTGAGTCATGAAGAATGAGAAGATATTACATTCCTGAAGGAAACTGGCAAAGCGTGGGAGCTGGCAAAGGAAACAGCATGGGCTGTACATGCTTACTGGCTATAGGTTGGCTGGAGCAGAAAGTGAGGAATGAGGGAGAAACAAGAGAGGAGGCCAGATATCAAAAAGGATTTCATTTTATTTTGTTTATTTGATTTTTGTTTCATTTCAAAATATTTTTACTACATAGATACCTTGTAAAATGCTTAAGCCAGGGCTTTTAATGTGGCCATCACTAGAGTTCATTGTACCTGATAGGTAAGTTTTTACCCCTCGCTGCCCTCCCACCCACCACCTTCTTGTTTTCCAATGTCCTTTACACCTCTTGGTGCCCATGTGTGCTCACCATATAGCTCACAATTATTAGCGAGTACATGGGGTGTTTGTTTTTCCATTCCTGAGATACTTCACTTAGGCTAATGTCTCCAGTTCCATTCAGGTTGCTACAAAAAACATTTCATTCCTTTTTATGACTGAGTACTCTATGGCATATACTACCACATTTTCTTAATCCACTCATGAATTGATGGGCACTTAGGTTGATTCCACATCTTTGCAATGGTGAATAGTGCTGTGATAAACATTTGGATGCAGGTGTCTTTTTGATAAAATGACTTCTTTTCCTTTGGTTAGATACTCAGTAGTGGGGTTGATGGATCAAATGGTAAGTCTGCATTTATTAATATTTCTTTGAGGAATCTCCATATTGTTTTCCAAAAGGTTGTTCTAATTTGCAGTCCTACCAAGAGTGTATAAACATTCCTTTCTCTCTGTATCCATGCTGACATCTGTTGTTTTTTGACATTTTAATAATCACCATTCTGACAGGAGTAAAGTGGTATCTTATTGTGGCTTTAATTTGCATTTCTCTGATGATTTGTGATGTTGAGAATTTTTTCATATGTTTGCTGGCCATTAATCTATCTTCTTTTGAAAAATTTCTGTTCATGTTTTTGCCCACTTTTTAATGGGGTTGTTTGTTTTTTTCTTGCTGATTTGAATTCTTTGTAGATTCTGGATATTAGTCTTTTATTGGTTGGATGTATAGCTTGCAATTATTTTCTTCCATTATATAAGTCATCTATTTACTCTGTTGATTATTTCCTTTTCTATTCAGATTTTTAATTTAAGGATGTGAAAAGATTTCTACAAAAAGAATTATACAACACTGATGAAGAAATTATAGATGACACAAAGAAATAGAAAAATATCCCATGTTTATGGATTGGTAGAATCAACATTATTAAAATGTTCATACTGCCCAAAGTGATTTACAGGTTCAATGCAATCCCTATCAAAATACCAGTGTCATATTTCACAGATTTAGAAAAAAATAATTCTAAGCTTCATTTGGAACCAGAAAAGAATCTGAATAGCCAAAATGATCTTAAGGAAAAAGAACAAATCTGGAAGTGTCACATCACCTGACTTCAAATCATACTACAAAGCTGTAGTAAACAAAGAAGCATGGTACTAGCATAAAAGTAGAGACATAGACCAATGGAACAGAATAGAGAACCCAGAAATGAAACCATTTACCTATAAATAACTGAAAAAAAGAATCCCTGTTCAATAAATGGTACTGGGAAAACTGGATAGCCACATGCAGAAGAATGAAGCAGGATCCCTATCCCTTGCTATATATGAAAATTAATTCAAGATGAATAAAAGACTTACATGTAAGACATGACACCATGAAAATTCTAGAAGAAAACCAAGGAAAAATCTCTTCTAGACATTGGCCTAGGCAAATATAGGATTGACTTCAAGGGCAAAAACAGAAATAACAAAAATAATTATATGAGACTTAATTAAATCAAAAAGGATTTTAAATTTAGCCAGAGAGTTTGAATTATATGCCAAGGCCAACAAAATGAGCCATTGAAGGGTTTTAAGGTGGAAAATGAGATGATTGGATTTTTACTTTAGAAAGGTTACTGTAAATGAGAGAGAGTGAATTGTTAGGGACTACTACATTTGGCCCAATTATGGCATGAAGGTGTCTTGCACTGGAATATTCACAGTGAGTACATGAAGGCACTGGATTTCAAGAATGCTGAAAAAATGTTACCTTGCTAAAACTTAGTAAATGAAGGTGAAAAGCAACTTACCAAGACTATCATATGATAATGTTGATAAAACTACCCCAGCAACTGGGTGGCGGACACTGGTTATTGGGGTTTAGATCCTGAATATGTCTCTTTTTTCAACCCAAAACTGAGAGAGCAGGAAATAAATATTTTCAGCTTTTCTCTTCATCTTTGAGTTTTCACATGAAATGAATTTTGAATTGGCTTTCTCTATAATATTTACCATTTTCTTCCAGTTAACGTCCGTGGATAAGCAAATTAATTCTATCCCATTTCTTCATGTCACCCATATTGGCATGGTTCACAGGTAACTGTATGTTGTCATCTCTGCTTTACAACATCACTAGAAATATTGGATTTATAAATGTTACCATGCTGTTTCTCAGGAGGATATAATTTTCTTTTATTATTAATTTTTTCAAACATGAAGAATTCTCACTGGCTTAATTTTCCTCATTGCTGATTTTCAATTGGATATTAATTATGTCTGCCCTGTCATACAACAGGCAACAAGTATCACTATAATTGGATAAGGGATTAATTGGGACCACCGAAACTCAGTGTTGGCATAATTTCACTTCCATTTGATCCTGAGTCATTCAATATCTCTCTTTGGCTTACCTCTCAACTACTCTCTTAACACTTCCCTCAGTATCTTGGCTCTAGACCAATTGGCACTTATCATTTTCCAAACATTCACTCACTTGCAGCTTTTGTGTATAATTTAATGTTTCTTTGGCCTATAACATACTCCTTCCACCCAATTCTCATTTAGTTAAAGTAGTTACACCTTATCGACACTTTCACTTTCCAAGGTTTCAGTTAGATGTAGTCAACCTCAGTCAACTACAGTCCAAAAATATTAAATGTAAAATAAACAATGTATAAGTTTTAAATTGCATGCCATTCTGAGTAGCATGATAAAATCTAGTGCCATCCTGTTCTGTCTTGCCAGACATGAATTATCTCTTCGTCCAGTGTATCCACGATGTCTATGCTACCCACCCACCCATTAGCTATGTAATAGCCATTTTGGTTACCAGATTGACTAATATAGTATATGCAGGGTTCAGCACTATTCTTGGTTTCAGCCATCTCCTGGGGATCTTGGAATGTATCACCCATGGATAAAGGGAGATTACCATGATTATTACTTATTCTCCTTATCTCTGCTTAGAAATCTATATTTTTTTAACATTGTGACTTTTTAAAAAAGTTTATTAAAATAGAATTCACATACCACATAATTCACAGTTTAAAGTGTATAGTCGAGTGATTTTTTTAGCCTAATATATTCATAGTCATGTAACCATCATCACCATGATCAAGTTTAGAACATTTTCATTACCCCAAAAAGAAGCCCTATAATTATTAGCAGTCACTTTCCATTTTTTGCATTCCCTCAGCCCTAGGCAACCCCTAATCTACTTTCTGTTTTTATAGATTTGTCTATTCTAGATATTTCATATAAATGGAATCATGCCAAATGTAGTCTTTTATAACTTGCTTGCTTCACTTAACATAATGTTTTCAAGGTTCATCTAAGTTGTAACATGTATCAGTATTTCATTCTTTTTAATGGCCTAATAATATTCCATTGTTTGGAATATTACACATTTTATTTATCTATTCATCCACTGATGAATAAATATAACACATATATAACACATTTTATTTATCTATTCATCTGCTGATGGACATTTGGGTCATTT